>CM042834.1:156240888-156415588 GCA_023653725.1 Bungarus multicinctus | reverse complement strand
TGCCATATTCCGAATTCCAAACTACATATTGGGCGGGAGTCAAAATCATGCCAAAAAGCGACTGCCAATCTGCAAGTAACATCTCAACACTAGCAGAATAAAGCGAAGAGAGTAAACCCAAAACATAGCGAGATTGAAGTCCATAATCTTTAACTGCTCCCTTTATCTCTTTAATTTGTTTATAATTAACATGTTGATGAATCGGTCTAACAGCCACTCCTTCAGCGGCTCCAGCTGGGTCCCAAGTGACCGGAAACATAGCACACGTTTCTAAATCCTCAGTTTCAAGTTGCCCTGATTGTTGTGCAACTTGTATTGCTTTAACTATTTGACCTCCTCGGTGTTGTGGGTCTGGTTTTGGAGCATTTGGAGTGATTTTTTCAGAGTTCTGCAAAACAGGATTGAGGATTTCCTTTTCCTGTTTTGTGGATTCATACGGAGGAGGCGCAGAATCCGTTAGTGATTGTTTGGCAAATTTATGATGAATCACTAAACATTCCATGACTGCACGCCATGTGGTTAAAACGTGCATCGGGGCTCTAGGAGCCGAATGGAGACTTTCTCCCAATTTTGTCCATGTACTTATTTTATAATTTCCTTGCTTTGGATATGATGGGAAATGTTGCCAAATGTGTGTCAGAAGGCCAATTAAATCATTATGTTTCAATCGAGGGAGTGATTTACCCTCTCTTGAAGCCTATCTTTTTGAAGATTCGGTTAACTCCCTCAGCTCGTTTAGGTGTAGCACCTGTTGTTGAGAGAGTTTTCCCCCCATACTTACCTGAACTCCAATCGTGGATGAGTGCGCGCAATTTTCCCGTTGGTAGGTATGGGTGGTCCGAGACGCTTTCCGCCAGCAGCCAAAGACTCATATAGGTTGTCAGGGCCGCCTCCCGTAGAAACACATCGAGACGCTTATCACGTCGGAGGTCACCATTTGCGGCATTCCAATTAATTATGCCACAAACCGGGTGGGTCACTCATGAATCTTGACCGGCAAGTGAAGACAACACACAGGTTTTCCTCAGGATGAGTGGACCCAGGGCGTGTTCTGAGCCTCTCTTTTATTTGGCAACATACATAGGGGAGGGAGCAAGTATCAGTACATTGGTTACATGCATAGGGAATTATACGTACTTTCTCATAAGTAGTTACATATCTGTTGCAGGGCAGAATAATAAGTAGGTCAATGCTTTCTATAGAGCATAGCTACTGGCATAGGATGTGATTTGCCATTCTCTCATGTCCGGAGTTATCCGGGCAGGCTCTTTGGTTTGCGTTTCTGCATAGACAGCAGGTGTACAAGCTCAGCAAAGAATGTGGTTTGTCATAGGATGTGCAAATTCATATATTCAATGCAACTATATTTTCTGTATGCTACAAGCAGTACTATTTAACCATTTGCTGTAAATCCCAACACAGTATAATTGTTTACTGATGTATAATAATGTCCGGTGGCTGAGCAGAGGACGAGTCCTGGAGAGATTTTAACCTGCTTGGATGAAATCAGGCTGTTTATGAATGAAAAAGGGCAGGAATATCCACAGCTCACTGACATGGCCTGGCTTACCAACCTCGTGTTTTTTTACTGATTTTACAGTACACTTCAATGCACTGAACAAACAACTACAAAACAGCATTCCCTACTTAGCCAATATTGATGATACTGCATGATGTGCTGTACAATGACCTTACCCAGCGTTTTTAAGTAAATGTTAAAGAGAAGAGGAAGAAATCTGAGGCATCACACATCACATTTATAAAACTCGTAAATTAGCACGATTGCATGGCTGATAGGATTGATGGCCAGGTGTCTCCTGAGATACATGCTTGTTGTGCCTAGATATTTAGCCATACATAAAGATAAGTTTGGGCTCATTCTTTACTTTTTCAAAAGGAGCAATTAATTTAGAAAGCATAAAACTTTTTCATAAACTACATTTTTAAAATTCTTATTGGCCTTGTCACATTTTCAGTGATCTTTCTTAGAAGCAGGATTGAGAAAATCATAAAAATATGATTTATATGGTTTATAGAGTCAGCATATTGCCAGTAATCTGGGTCTCATTTTATTGACCTCAGAAGGATGGAAGGCTGAGTCAACCATGAGCCGGTGAGATTTGAAACTCCTGGAATGAGCAATCAGTTAGCCCTGCAGTACTGCATTCTAACCATTGTGCCACCACTGCTCAATGCTTTTCTTCCACAAGAAAAAAAAGAAAGTTATTGAAGATGAAATTTTAGTTAAAAATCACCCCTAGTATTACAGTCTGATTGTATTTTAAACAACTCAGAGGAAACAAAATATTCTATAGTATAGAATAGAGAGAAAATTTTCATCACATTGTTCTTATCTTCTTTGAAGTCTCACTCAACTCTTCCCCGCTTTCCCTAACAGAATGGCAGTATCACTCTAGAGATCTGACAGGAAGAGTACAAGATTAACTTCTGAATGGCTGGAAGTACCGTCCAGTATGACCTCCTGTGCAAGACATCAATGTTCTTTGACCTTGTTAGCATCCATTACTCTCTGGCAAGCACTAAGGTGCTTCCAGGCATCCCAGATGAGAATAGAGGGAATAATAATCCACAGACCAGTCAGGAAGACAAAGTAAAACCCGAAGTAGAGAGGGTGCCACATCTCACCATGGCGAAAGCCATCACGGTATGCAGTGTAGTAGTACAGAATGTCTCCATATAATTGACCTATGAGTTAGAGGCAGACAACATGGCTGATTAAGAAAAGATCAGAAATGGACAAGCCAAATAAGAAATGCAGCCAGGTGCATAGAACATTAATCAAGAATAAAAATATTAAATTAATTGCTTTTGAAAGATTGCATTAACATTTACATACTGACATACCTACCTACTGACACTACTAGCTGCAGTACATATCGATGGGACTGGCGTGAAAGAAATGCGATTACAGTCCAAAGACTGAGGGGACCCCAAAACCAGGCAAAAGTGGTTTCCAGGCAAATTGCGACATTATCTGATCTGCAGGTACAAAAATGAAATGAATGTCATCTTGAGGTCCCAAAACATTCCAACTTTCTTACAGGGGGGGAGAAGGAAGAGCGATGATTGATAGATAGATAGATAGATAGATAGATAGATAGATAGATAGATAGATAGATAGATAGATAGATATGGATGGCAATTTAGGAAAATATTTCATTTTATTTGATGAAGTGGAAAATGGAATGCACATTATTTTAAACCATGAATAAAAGCTTACAAACTGTAGTCTTGCTGAGCTAAACCAATTAAACGACACCCTGGTTTCTCTGATGCATGAAAATACACAAAGATAATAAACCCATCTTAGGCAAAACTGAAGAATTTGATACAAGTGAGGAAGGTAAACTGGTGCAAGTTCTTTCCTTTCTGTATCTTGCACAGAGGTGGATTTGTAGCTGTGCAGATGCAGATAGATAAATTCCACAAAATATCCATAACAAAGTACATTTATTGGTACATCAGGTATCTTCATAACTCATATTTGTGATGAAGTTCTTCTATAATGACCAATCAATCCTTTGTATATCAGCTTTGCAGGTAAAAGATGGTTATCTCCTAACCCATCTCGTAGCAACAGAAAGAAAAGCTGCTGTGAGTTCATGAGTCCAGGCAAGAATGGAGGAAAACTCCCTCAACCCATCGAGGGTCAATCTAGTGACCAATCAGGATTACAGATGTGGCCACGTGACATGAACTACATTTCCCAGGATACCTTTAACTACATTTACCATGATACATTCCCTTAAGGGGACAGCTCATAATTTCTAAGTAACTATCCAATTCCCATAGACTGGCTGGGACAGCACACTTTCTATTCAAGCCTTGCCATTTTATTTTCCCAGGCTGAGTTACTATGGCTGAGGGGGAAAGAGAAAAAAGGTGAATGAAAAATAAAATGCCGAGAATAGAATTTAGCCATCCCTTGCTGATAAAATGGCTCACCACCAACCAGATCTTCCACAGAGATGGGGGAACCCCACTCATCTCAAATGTTCATAAACATGAGACTGGAAAACAAAGTTCATTCCCCGATATGCTCTTTTAAGGCATGAATAAAATTCAATGTTTTTTTCTAAAATAATTTAGAAATCTAAAAGGTTAGGATCCTTAAAAAGAAATGCAGGAATTCTTTTAATTTTGTTGTACTTACCCTATTAAAGAATTGCCTTGGCAACAGGAAATATATTAGAGAACTTATGCAAAAATTTTGAACCTCTCAGCTGTATTTATGTTTGCATTATGTCAAGTCATCCTTTCCCTATCCCTGCACTCAAACCAGGTACTTTGTTTAAATTGCTTAGTGCTGGATCTTTGCAGAAATATACAGACCTTTGCCTGTCATTTCAAAGTTAATACTTACGTGACATATCTGCTGTCCCCTTTGGCATATTCCTTCCCTGGAAGATATAAGATAAGGAGAAATGAATAGAAAAAGAAATCAATAGGAATGGTGGTAGGTTTATGAATTTCCCTGTACTTTTCTTAATTATTAATTATAACTAACAGGGTTGTGCAGCACTTTAGATACAAATGCTTTTGCACTCAGAGGTGCAAAACTAACATTTGTCTCCAACTCTTTAAACCAAACACATTTTTTCTGAAGTTTTCAAGTAATTCCTATTTTAGAAAACATAACTTATAATGAATGTGATATTTTACAGACCACATGAATGCTATCATGCCAATAAAACTTTCTAAATGCACGAGGACTTTGTCTAAAATTATGCTTTTTGGTAATATGCAAATATTTGATATTAGGAAACATATATTTTCACCTCTTGTAGTTTTGATGATACTGGCAGGAATCAAACACTCTGTTAAATTCAAATATAGTTGTTGGATCTGAAGCACAAGGTTTTAGCATGGTGATGTACACAGGGGTGGGTTTCTACCGATTCTGTCTTCCTCTGTAGAACCGGTAGCTCTGAAGAGCAGCAGACATAGAACCGGTTCTATGTCTGCTGATGTTTTTGCCCACCCGCCCGCCTGGGCTCTTACCTGACCTTTATTTCCTGATTTTTCAACTTCAGCACAGCTGCAGTTAAAACAGCAGGAAGAGAGGGCTGTTTCAAAGGCTGCGTCTCTGCACACAGCATGCTGATGACGAGCAGGGAAGCTCAGAAATCCCGAACCGGTAGTTAACTCTGTCGTATCCCACCCCTGGATGTACATGTACTCCATTGATTATGGCTTATTTGGCAAACTATAAGATAGCCAGATATGCAAAGTGCGTTATTGTGACTAATATAAAACATACATTTTTTAGTTTGATTTCTGCTTGTCAAAGCATATAGCATTATAGTTGTTTTTTTACCTAGACTTTTATAAGTGTTAATTGTTTTGATCCTGCAGGTGCTGTAACGCTGGTTCAAATTTTCAGCAGCCTTTACAGATGGGGGCAATGGGATGGAAATGCTGAGGTTTATAGTTCAGAAAGATCTGGATGTTTGGGTGCCATTTGCAACTTTCATTGCTGGCTTCCAACAAATAAGAGTTCATAGGGAAACTGCCAGGAGGTTGCAAATGGTGATCATGTGACTAAGGGATGTTGCAACCATTCAAGACTCATCTAAAGACAAAAACTGGACTACCGGAAGTGCTGCTAAGTTGGTGTGGTCATGTGAGTGACTTGGGGCCACATCACTTAATGAATTTGCTGGTCCAAGTTACCGTTGGAAAGCAAAGACTGTCTATACAAGTGTCACTATCACATATTTGTGTTTTGAAGTCTGACTCAAGTACACAATAGAAGGATTGACCGCCTTGTGTCTTTTGGCCCATTTGTGCCTTCTGCAGATCCTCCTGCCCACCCTCCTCTTCCCCCATGTTAACCTGCTACATCAAAAAAAATGTTTTCCCAAATCAAGAGACAGTAACAAGACAGACAGATATCTTACAGATCTGTGAGAGAAAGGATTCATCCCCTGGGATTTCCATGTAATAAAGGCTAAACCAGCCTTGAATTACACAATGAATAAAAACACAGTTGGTAAACCAGCCAATGATCAAGGTGCGCCAAGTTCCAAAAGGGCCCGAGGTCTTGCTCCGCCAGCCTGCTACAAACCAGATCAATATCATGAGAATTCCTACAGTAGAGAAGAAGTATGTCAAGATCTGCCATAAAGGTCGGTCATTTGGGACATAATTTTTGAGTTCCAAATTCTGAGGCCAATATGGGTGATGGACAACGGCTTTTGCTTCCAGAACCATAATGGTTGAGAAGATGTGAGTTGAGCCAGTGAAAAAGGCAAGAGTTTCTTCTGGAAGAAAACGATCCACCTGCATTAAATACAGAAAACTAGTTAAAATACAACCTATTGTGAGATTCTTTTGGCTTGACAGCCAACAAAATAGAAACAGAGCTTATCCTAAAATCTGAACATACACACAAATACACATATATGTGCATGCATGCATGTGTATATACATATATTATATATATATTTAAATATATAGTGTCCCAAAAGTCATAGCGCTGTCTTAGGCGTTTAAAAGTGTCTTTATACAATAAAAACTTGCTTGCCACTGGTTGGAAATACATTTGCATTACACAGTACAGCTGCTCCTTTCACAGAAATCACTCCAATAGATCAGTTGATTTCAAAGGAGCAAGGATCCCTAGAAGGAGCATGTTCCTTCAGGAAGCAAAAAATTGACTCCAAGCAGTGTCTGCTCAAGTGTACCATCTACAAAAGCCACAGTTCAGCTCAGAGGGAGAGTTACCTATTTTCCACCTTCCAAACAACTTCAAAGCAACACCTCCCAATATTCAGTGCCATCCATTCACCCAAAGTAGACATTTTATGAGAGTCTTGGTAACTTTGTTTTTAGCATTGAGAGCAACCTGCTTGTTAATAGAGGGTCACAGGCAATTTACAGCAACATTATTCAGTTGCTGTTAGAAACCCAATAGTTATTACTAAATAACTAAATTTGTTACTTATTCTTTATCAGCTGATAATCTTTTTTCCCCCAGAATTATCCTTCAATTCCAATTTGGACAAGGAAAGAAAAGCCTTTTTCGTGACTTTTTTTTTTAGGAAGGAAAAAGGTTACTAATTTGGCATATCCAATTTGGCAATCTTCTTGTCCTGGCTCCCCGCAATTTTAACATTTTTCCTCGACTAGCAAAGCAAACAAATGCTGCAGTCTGTAGTAGAGGATACTTGCCTCCCCTTTCTCCGTCCTGAGACTTGGAAACTCAAGCTGCATCCACCCACCCACCATTCTAAATGCGGGAAAGCGCCCTGAATTTGGGACTCAAAAGCAAATCAGCAGGACGGTCTTAGCAGGACCTTGGGCAAAAAGTCCCTAACAAAAGACGCGCTGTAATGAGGCACTTTGCAAATAGTCTGTAAAAGATTTGTGCCCCTAAACACAACATTTATCCCATATAATCTTTGATCACAAGAGAAACAGTAGAAAAATCTATAAATCAGCCAGGAAAAAGTGACGAAGGGTCACTTTTTCAGATAACAAAAACTTCATCTCAATCCTTACCCGACGTATCTCACAAAACGTCTGCACCGAACGCTTCTCATCTGTTTCCTAAATCCTCCCTTTAAACCCCCTTGCACCCTCGGCTGGTATGGAAACAGACAGCTCAGCCAGCCAATCAACCTTTGCTATGACAAAGGTGGGGCTCTTTTTGTTTTTTTGCCTTACCCGCACAGCTAATGAGAACTTAAGCTCTGACATCATACAGTATTCTGCCAAACCGATTGTTGGAAGGTGGCTGAGGTGAGGTGGGTTCATACTTTCAAGCAGAAATTACTTCTCTAGTCATACTGGTTTTGTCATTCATTTAGCACTGTTTTTTAAATTTGGCAATTTGAAGCTAGAAAGAGCAAGATTGACTCTTGGAGTTGTCCCCAAAACTGGGCTCTTGCTTGGTGTTGAAGCCAATAAGTCACCGGACACAAGTGTGGTATAAAATTATACTTTTATTTGGGTACCAAGAAATAAGGACCTTGATTCAAAAGCTAACCAAGGGCCCCGATTACAACCTTACAGCAATTTTTATAGTCAAGGGATGGTCACATTCAGCCTTTTGCCCTTCCCCTCATAATGCATGCATAGGAAATATTGATTGGTTATTTGGATCTCAGTTCCCTACATAGCTAAATATCGCATCACCTGTGTTTCACCCCAGGTCATAGGTATTCTGCAAAGTGTCCTAGTTTCATGTGCCAGCTATGTGGTTTTGGGGGTTTTTCATATAAGCAAGCTATTCTTGTTCCTAATATCCTGGCTAGTGGTTTAAGGTGCTAACTTCTGCCTCGCTAAGAATGTGCAGTTCCAACCTCTTTCCTATTGCAGAATAGCTCAAGGTAGCTCCCCCACTCCCTGTGACACCCCTCCTTTCGCAGAGAAAAGTAAAAGTAGTTTTAAATCTTTGTCTAAGGCAGCAACCCCCCTCCCCCATGACCCCTCCTCCTTCTGTAGAGAGGAACAAGAAGGAGCAAGGCTGCTTAAGGCACAGAAATGAAGACAAGAGAAAATGTTTTATCAGAATTCATATTCCTCACTCTTATGTCCATTCCATCCACACCTGCGTCCTATCTCCACATATGACCCTTTCTCTGACACCCAGGGCCTCCTCTGTACATACATTCCAGCATCTGATCCTTCATTCCAGAGGTGGTATTCAGCAGGTTCTGACCAGTTCTGGAGAACCGGTAGCGGAAATGTTGAGTAGTTCAGAGAACCGGCAAATACCACCTCTGACTGGAGATTTTACAGTATCCTTCCCCTGCCATGCCCACCAAGCCATACCCACAGAACCAGTAGTAAAAAAAATTTGAATCCCACCACTGCTTAATTCCCCTTTCGAGGACCTTGGGAAGGCCTACTTCCCAAAGGTCCTCCTAAGTCGATCAACTCTTTTCCAATCCTTATTTGCTTTATTGTTCTCATAACCAGTTGTCTGAGTAGAGGTATCACACAGGGGATGAAGAGTAGTCCTGCTACTACACACAACAGGAACAAGAACTGTTTGACCCAGGCAGGTCCTGGCAACCATCAGAACCATTGGTCTGTCCCCAGTGATCTCTGTCCAATCTGGGATGCTCTGTCTTGCAAGTCCTTTGCAGCTTCTCCGGCCACTCCTGATTTATTCATGTAGAAACAACATTCTTCTCTTAAAAACAAACACAAACCACCATTTTCAGCTGTCAGGAGATCCAGGCCCCATCAATTTGGCAGGACTACTGCTGCCAAGGAGTCGATCTGGCCTTGCACTTTGACTAAAGTCTGGGCGATATGATCTAGACCAGTGGTAGGGAACCTTGGCTCTTTTATCACTTATGGACTTCAACTCCCAGAATTCCTGAATGAGCTATAAAAAGTTCCCCATCCCTGGCCTACTGGTTTTTCAGTTGTGAGGGAAATCAATTTTTGACTTGAATGGGATTGTTCAATATACAAATGTCCTAATTTTTTACTTGAATGATCAATATTCTTTATATGTCCTACATTTGTATATTAAACAGTCCCATTCAAGTCAAAAAATGATTTCCCTCACAACTGAAAAACCACTAGGCCAGGGATGGGGAAACGTTTATGGCTCACTCAGGAATTCTGGGAGTTGAAGTCCATCAGTGATAAAAGAGCCAAGGTTCCCTACCGCTAATCTAGACTATGTTGGAGCTCCTCTGACCGCAGCTAAAACTGCACTGTAGAATGAGCTAGGCCACCCTCCCCTGTCCTAACTGCTGTACCTATCCCCAGGATCACTAACAGTGGGGTCACTATGGGCACTCTTTTCTGCACATGGCCTATGAGAGGGTCTGGGAGGGCCTGATCCCCAACAACAACACCCATTTTTGGGAAGAGATGTACCAAAGTACACATCCCAGTCCAGTTGCATTCAGGCATAGAATAGAATAAGAATAGAATACTTTATTGGCCAAGTGTGATTGGACACACAAGGAATTTTTCTTGGAGTAAATACTCTCAGTATATATAAGTGTGATAGTGTACACAGAGAGGAGAACAGTCACAGCAATGGGAACAACAACAAAATTCAGTGATGCAGTTGCAATCATGAAATCAACTCATCAGGGAAATCAATTTTTGACTTGAATGGGATTGTTCAATATACAAATGTCCTAATTTTTGACTTGAATGATCAATATTCTTTATATGTCCTACATTTGTATATTAAACAGTCCCATTCAAGTCAAAAATTGATTTCCCTCACAACTGAAAAACCACTAGGCCAGGGATGGGGAAACTTTTATGGCTCACTCAGGAATTCTGGGAGTTGAAGTCCATCAGTGATAAAAGAGCCAAGGTTCCCTACCACTGTCCTAGCTGAAAGGGATGCACTGGATGGTCCAGGCCCAAGCATTTCTTTTCCTGCAAGTAGCGAGAAAGAGAATTCACAACCCCAGCAAGCTGGCTCACATACTGATAGAGGGTCTCCTCCCCCACCAAATGCATAGCCTCCCCACCTATTCTATAGAACAGATATGCACTTCCATGCAGAGGTTCAAAGGGGCTAAGGCCAGTGTGTTTTCGTGGGGCAGTTCTGAGCCATAACAATGCTATGGGAATGGCTTGCGACCAGCGGAGGTCTGCTTCCTGACAGAGTTGGGATATCTGTCATTTAATCAAGTCATTAAATTTTTCAACAAAACTCCTCCTCCTTGGGGAATAAACTGCATGAAGTTTCCACTTAATTCCAAACACCTGGGAAACAGTTTGTGTCACCTGTGCTGTGATGTGTGGGCCAGAATCTGAGGAGATATGCAAAGGCACCCCAAATCTTGCCCCAATGTCTTTTAGTAATGTGTGGGCTACTTCCTTGGCCTTGTTTGTACGGCATGAAAAATCCTCAGCCCACCCAGAAAAAGTGCACACCAAAACCAAGAAATGTCTAAATCCCAGTTTCTGGGGAAATTTGGTGAAATCTATTTGCCACACAGCACCTGGGTATGAGCCCTGTAGGACTCCCAAAGGAGCTTCCCATGCTGTCTTTTGGGTTGTTTTGTGTACATCGGAGACAAGGCTACAGTGACTTGGTTAGCGACAGTATATCTGCCTTTTGCCAGCATGTCTTGGGTGGCAAAATCAGTGAGTGCTTTAGTCCCCCAGTGTGTGTCTTTGTGTAACTGGGTCAGCAAAGCTCTTAGGGTACCTTAAGCACCACCATCCTTTGTCCTAACTTTCACCACCCATCTGGGGACCAAGTGGCTTCCAGTTCTTGAGCTCATTTTTCTTCCTCCTTAGTATAGGGTGGTTTGGACAGGGATGTTTCCAACTGATAGGGAATCAGGGGATAAGACCTATGCAGGGGCCAGTTGAGCGGCCTCTTTGGCTGCCTTGGCTGCCGCCCTATTTCCTTTTGCCACCAAGGTGTCTTTGTTGGAATGACTCCTGACATGCATGACTGCAACCTCTTGACGGAAGTGTGCAGCTTCCAGTAATTGTATGATCTGGGGCCCATGTTTGATTGCCCCCCCCCCCCACTCCGGGCAGTGAGCATACCCCTTTCTTTCCAAATAGCCCCATGAGCATGTCAAATTCCAAATGCATATTTACTGTCTGTGTAAACATTAACCCTCTTCCCTTTTTGCCAACTGGAGGGCCCTTGTTAGGCAGTAGTGCAGATGTACTTGGAAGGGGTCCTGATTCAACAATCTCTCAGGTTGTGACCACTGAATAACTGGCCATGCCTTGTTCATAAAATAACTCAAGCCTCACTATGAAGGAAACAAATATCCAATGAAAGTAATTTATAATTCTGGCTATCAAGTCATGTTTTCATTTACAGCAGGTTTTTAATGCTTCAGATTTCTGGCTTTACACCTAGGGCAATCTAACGTACGTCTGTGTTCCACCTGCAAGAGATATCACACAAACTGAGAGTATTTTCTAAACCATAAATTGCATTGGCTGGATTCATCCTTTGCAGAAGCAATAAATTCCATCATCGTTGATTATGAAGTTGGAATAGAACATGCAATGTTTTAGACATATTATTTATTAAATTTATTTTCTTCTTTCTTACCATCTGGCATAGCAATTTAAAACATATAAACAAACCCACACAAAGACAAAAAATTACAAGACAAAATAATGAGAAATTTAAAATCAGTAGTATTAAAACCTTAACCCAATTTAACTACCAATCTGTGAAACCAGTGGTTTTCCAAAATATTAGAAAGGTTGGGGCACAATGCCCCTCCCTGGAGTTTATTTCCTGGCATGAGAACTTAGGGAAAGGTGATCCTGCAGATAGTCAGGTGGTACATTGGGTTTTAAAAGTGATGACCAGCACCTTGAATTACTCCGGGAAAGAAACTGGAAGCCAGTGCAGCTCACTTAATAGAGCTGTTACATGAGCAAAAGTAGAGGCCCCTATTACTGTTTCTGCTGCTGCATTCTGGATCAGTTGAAGTTTCCAGGTGGTCTTCAGGGGCAGCCCCATGGCCATTGAGAAATAAGTGAATATGAAATAATCAGCTGTAGGTTTGTTCAGAACTGTATGATAAAATGGCTAGGCTTCAATGATGGAAGGCTTTGCATAAATATGGAGCTTAATTGCTGAATGCAGTAATGTATGATGACAGTAAAACACGTAGGAGAATGTTTTGTGAATGTTTCAATATTAAGCAGGTAGCAGATCACCAATGTGTGTTCCTTTGGTTGTTAACATATTTTTGATATAAGAAATATTTGCATGATATCAGTGGTTTGCTGACTGGCAATGCATATTTTTGTATGCACAGAACCTGAACGATTTATTACAAGTGATACTTTCACTATATGAAGGATCGATGAGCCTGGATCTGGAAATTAATGTATCAAAGACTAAGACAGTTCTATCAGTTATGGGAAATTGGGCAAATAATTGTGTTATACATAAACGATGAAAAGTAGAACAAATAGATAAATGCACATACACTTATCATTGAATAAAGATGGAAAAAGAGCTAGAGAAATTTTAACACACGCAAATGTTGAATGTAAATAATGAATAATATATGATCTGTTTTGAAGAATGAAAATTAAAGAACCAAAGGCGTCTATGGATCAGTATTGTTGAGAGAAATATCCTTCTGGGTTCAGTTCCAAGTCGGGAAAAAGACACTGGAAACATGGAGGCTGCTTGGAAGGTTTAATGGTGAACAGGACCACATGGCCTGGAGCTCCAGAGAAGGATGTTCACATACTTCAAGGTGAGAAGGTCAAGAAGAAAGGGACTGAGGTACTGAGAGTGCTGGGTTTTATACCCTCTGTTGGGATTTGAATTGGAGCTTGTATTCTAATTGATTGTCAGACTCCCAGGGGCAACTCGGTAGGCTGTCCTGAGTTCCAAGCTTGGTCTAGCCTTGCTGGGTGATTATGCCCTTAAAAGGGCTTTTCGAAATTGCTATAGCTTTATCTGGAGTTCCTTGTTATGTAAAGTATTCTGGCCCAGGCCTTAATGGCCCACCCATTAACAAAGGTGGGGGTGAGATTCTGCTTCTGAGATGAGTTTCTGCTTCTTGAGTTTCTACTCTTTTTAGGGAAAATATTCTGCCTTTTTAATATTTCCTAGGCTATTTCAATTTTCTAGGAGAGGGGTGGGTGCTAACTTCCTACAGTATGCCATACCATTGTTACGTGAAAGTGAGGGCTGGGTACGTCAAGAGAAATAGGGGGGAAATGCATGCCACAAAAAACAGATAAATGCGCACACCAAGTAAAACAGGAAAGAGGCAGAATTAGGAATAAAGCGGAATAAACATTCAAAGTGACTGACCAGGATGCTCTTATTAAGCATTTAGGAATCAAGACACTTATTACAACCCTCTGCCAACAACACAGACGTAGGCTGTGTTTAACCCGATTGAAAGAACTGACTCCATTTTCCCCACGCAATCTCCGCTAAGCAACCCTTCCAACACTACTTGATCCGTATTTTGGGTGGTTAAACAAGGCTACTGTAGGAAGTTAGCATCCACCCCTCTCCTAGAAAAATTGAAATAGCCTAGGAAATATTTAAAAGGCAGAATATTTCTCCTAAAAAGAATAGTCACTCAAGAAGCAGAAACTCACCCCAGAAGTAGAATCTCACCCCCCCACCTTTGTTAATGGGTGGGCTATTAAGGCCTGGGCCAGAATACTTTACGTAAGAAGGAACTCCAGGATGATGGGATTAAGGATGGCCCTCAGGAAATGATAGGATTACCCATCTCACCACAAGGTCTGGGAAGATTGCATTAGCCAGCATTCAGGTAAAGCCATGTGGTCCAGACCAAGCCTATAGAGTTAAGACCCCCGCCCCTGGGAGTCTGACAACCAATTAGAATACAAGCTCCAATTCAAATCCCAACAGAGGGTATAAAACCCAGGCACTCTCAGTTTCTTTTCCCTTTTTCCCCTTCTCTTCTCACTTTGAAGCATGTGATCATTCTTCTCTGGAGCTTCAGGCCATGTGGCCCTGTAACCATTAAACCTTCCAAGCAGCCTCCATGTTTCCAGTGTCTTTTTCCCCACTTGGAACTGAACCTAGAAGGATATTTCTTTCAACACTACCATTGAAGCGTTCTCCAGGCGGGGTCTCCAACCTTGGCAACTTTAAGACTTGTGGACTTCAACTCCCAGAATCCAAGCTGGCTGAGGAATTCTGGGAGTTGAAGTTCACAAGTCTTAAAGTTGCTAAGGTTGGAGACCTCTGCTCCAGAGGATGCTACATGGCCGTCTTCTGCAACACTCCTCCTCCGTTTTGAAACTAACGTTTTCAGAATTACAGCCTGTAAATAGTAGCTCTTTTTGCTTAGCCGCTCCCGCGGTTTCCTTTCCACGGATTTGCGCGCATTCGCGACCTTTAATAAATGAAGCTTTTCCTGGCAGGCAAACGTGGCTCGCGCTCAAGAGGGGGATCCGGCCTAAGGTCTTTCTTCTCTCGCCCCGCCCTTTCTCATTGGCTGCCCCTTTGCGTCTTACTCCCGTCTTTTCCACCGGATTGGCCGTTCAGCGGCTTTAAGTAATCCCGTCTCCAGCTTTCTCATTGGTATTTTCAAGCGACCCACCTCCAACTTTAAACAGGATCCTACCGCCTGCCTCCCCCTCTTTTTTCAGTTTTCCAGCTTTTGGCTGGGGGTGGGGGGGTGGAGAGGGAGGGGGAAGACCGGTACCCACGCAGCTCCGGAGAGCGGGAGGGGAAAAGAGGGTGGTGCGAATAAAGACGCATCGGTGAGTTAGCCGTAACGCCGTGCCTGCCTCTTTAAGGCATACCCTGAAACAGCTGGCCTAAAAGGAGCTAGAAGGCCAGTGCGGGGATGGATGAGAGGCATTAAGGCAAGTTCGGTGAGAGAGAAGCCGAGCCAAGCCAAGGGGCGCCGAGTTGTCTCTCCCGCAATGCAGCGTAGTGGGAAGGGAAAAGGCTTCCTAGGATGAAGGGATTTCCCTTTTTCTTTCTCTGAAATGACGCGATGGCCGCCGTTTCCGTGGGATTCCCATCGTTAGCTCTTTCCCTTTCATAAGAATAGCCCTCTTAGGAAAGCGGGCGAGTATCCGGGAGGGAAGGTGTGTGCAGTGAAAAAGAAAAATCAGCTTTCGGGGTATGGGGGTGGGGATTATGCTAAGAAAAGAAACGAGAAGCGCAGGGTTATTTAAGAGTTGCAGGACGGGGCTCGTTTTTGATTTTCCTTTTCTGATCCTTTTGTCTAAAAAAAAGCCACGTTTCCCCTCCTCCATTCTGTGCTCCAGCATTTTCCTTCCTGACTCTGTACCTGCCTGTTTAACGCCGCTGACCAGCAAATCCGCAAGGGTTCCTGTTTCATGTTAAACCATAAAACGCTTTGATTGGTCGTGGCTTCCTGTATCGTGTGACTCTGAATTACGATGGTTGACTAAATCGTGATGAAATCGCGGTTTGATGCAAATGTGCCATTCCAGCCCTGTCTTCCTCCCTATTGCCATACTTCATCGATTCATCAGCTGCGTATTACTTCCCACCACCCATTTCTCTACCCCCCCCACATCTGTTGCTAGGCTTAGTATTAATCCAACCTTGGAAAGCTAAAGTAGAATCAGAATTTATGCTATTATTGTGTGACTGGTAACTGGCCTTCAGTTAATGATGCTGCGTTCCTCACATCCCCCAAAGGAGCTCTTTTGGAATATGTTTTTATTCTTAAACCGGGTCTACAAATAGTAAGAATTAGTTCCAAGTAACAAGGTAGAGGAAGAGTTGGCATTAATGTGGGAAGCTTTAGTTTGCTCAGCTGTACTGCAAAAATAGTCAAATTCTGTGGGGTTTAGCAGAATTTACTTCCATACAGTAATATTTGTGGATTTATTTAGTTGATTTATATCCGCTATTTATGTCTCTTCTTCCATAGAATTTGGGGCAGCAAGGATGGACTGTATCAGTGGTGGAATTCGACCGGTTCGGCCTGGTTCTGGCGAGCTAGTAGGAGGGATGAGCAGCGGAGACCAAACCGGTTCTCTCTGCCACTCCGCTGTTGGGCTTACCCGGGCTCCCATACTCACTTTTAACTGCTGAATTTGAAGTGCAGCTGCTTTGCGCAGCACACAATAGTGCCGCGCGGCAGCTGCTGAAGCAACCGGGATCGTGCAGACTTGCAGGAGGCGAGTTAGAATGCCTCTGCGCCTGTGCAAAGTGCGTGTTTGGCATGCGTGTGCACGCAAAGTGTGCGCAAACATGCAAAGCGCGCACACCAAGCCACGCCTACTGAACTGGCGGCAACAATATTTGAATCCCACCACTGGATTGTATCACTACAACATCATAAACTTACAAATCACATTTTAATTCATTGTATTCTGTGATTTCAGCTTGCGTAGTTAATGGTTCAGCATGTATTGTGTACAAAATGAGACTGATTGAACAAAATAGAATGAGAAACAATCTTGCTGCTGTAGTTACCCTATATGTTTTCCAGACTCATCTCTGTTAAGCTACTTTTAGTGTTGTCAGAGCAAGATAATACTTAGACTGGATTTCCAAGCTGCTATTTCAAATCTACAGTTCTAAAACCAAAGCAAAGCAATAGTTGCAGAAGGGAACATTGGGTTACATGGTGGCATTGAGATGGCAGGTGTGTCTGAGATGATGCACATGATTACACGGGTTCTATGTCAAGATGTTCTAAACCTGATTGGCTGGCTTTGGCATGCCTAACTGGGCTCACCCGTGCATTGAACCACAACTAGCATAACCAGGGATGGGATCCAACTGGTATAACTATCGGTTCTGCTGCTCTGCGTCATGCGCACATGCGAGTTGTACAAGTGCAATTTACAACCTGCTGACCTGCCTGGACAGCTGAGCAGTGCTGCATGCAAGTGCGCAGCGGTTGGAAAAGCCCATTTTTCTTGCTTTTTCAACTGCAACTGTGTCGCGCAAAGCAGCTGTGGTTGAAAAAGCAGGAAATAAAGGTCATGTAAGAGCCCGGGTGGGCAGGCGGGCAGATGGGCAGGCTACAACAGCAGCAGACATAGAACCGGTTCTATGTATGCTTTCTGTCTGCTGCTCTTTAGAATTACCGGTTCTACAGAGCTGGACAGAACCGGTAGAATCCCACCCCTGAGCATAACCCTACTATAGGTAGTATGTTATGTCAATCCAGCTTGTGTGGTTAGTTGATGTTCAGTGTGCTATATGAGCCCCAGAAATTTGGCTTTAATAAAATTATGGTTAAATAAAACACAAATCAGCATTCTATAAATAAACCTTTTATCTTTGTGTAAGCATGTCCTGAAACTTCAATCATTCTCCTAGTAGAGGGAGGTTCTTTCAACTACAACAATCCCAGTTTAAGAACAGGATTTGGTGTAGCTTATTCCAGACTTTATTCCTTGGGTTTATATCTGTTTCAGAATAATCTTGACTTTCCTCCAGAGCTAACTTTATGGGCTTTGCCCCACATCTCTTTCTTTGTCTTTCCAGGTTGGGGCCATGGCCACCTTTACACGGGAAGAGTTTTACCAGCAGCTGTTGAGTAGTTGTGTGCTGCCAACTGCTCAGCAGGGTTTTGAACAGGTTTGGACTCTGCTGCTCTTGTGTCTAGCTTGCCGTCTCCTATGGAGGTTATGTAAGTAGAGGCTCAGTTTGCATACATGTGAGATAAAATTGATTTAGCTAGTTTCCAGCTCAATGTTTGCAAGCAAACATTTCATTATCCAACTACATAACATCATCAGTGTGAATAAGTGTGGGGACTGCAGCCTGTTTATATAGAATAGTTTGTTCTGCAAGGGTATGTAGTTTTCTCTTTGGTGGTTCCTTGATTAGGATATTTTTTTATTGTTTGGTGTTGATTGATCCCTGTTTATCTGAATGTTGGGTGCTAGAGTTCCAGCCTTTTTTGTTTCCCCCTTAGTTTTTTTATTGTCCTTTGTAAATTTGATTTATCTTGATGTGTTTATTGATGGCTGATTTACCTGAATGCCAAGCTTCCAAGAATTCCCTAACATTTTTTGGAGTTGACTTGTTCAAAAAGGCTGATAGTTTTTCAGGAGTTTTGGTCATGTTTTCTGACTATTAATTAGTATTTGGGGAGGCATCCTGCTACTTTCTGCCTGTCTTCTTACATAGTAGCTGTTTCAGTCCTTGTACTGTGCGTTGTAGATAATATGAAGGAAATAATCGAAACAAAAACGATCATTTGCAATGCTTCAGAAATGCCTCTAGAGAATTGAGACAGTAGTCAAGTTCCAATTTATTCCCTCAGCCTGCCTTGCCTTCTGCTGTAAAATTATGGTTGCTTTCCCACAACCCATCATGGCTGAAGAGGTTCTTGATAAGATCAACATGAGAATAAGAGAGTGAGTGGGGAAGAAAAGGCTATGACCTCATTTGCTTGGCGTAAAGTCCACACTCTCTGGAAGTTCTATATGTCACAATAAATGGTGGTTTATTGAGTAAGTTATAATTGACTGGGTTCACATAATACATTCTGTGATAAACTGGGATGAACAGTTTGGTCCTCCCTCCCAATCCCTATCATATTGATTGATTTCCCACTACTGTTTCCCGCCCCTTCCCCTCCCAGTAGGAGTGGGAATGATTGGAGGACTCGGGGAGACGAAATACTTCCCTTTCCACTTTTAATTCCCCTGATAACTTGAAATTTCAGCAGCATAATCGGGGAACTTATTTTTAAAGATCTGAGAGATTATTTAAAGGTGGAACTCTGAGTTGCTTGCTTTCAAAGACCACCACCTCCACTTTCCACCCTTCCCAAAACAACATAAAAAGAGATGAATTGGATCTTTCCAGTGACAGCATTTTGTTACTATGAGAAAACTTTCTGTGGTGTCCAGGTGGTTGGGGAAGCCTCCAACCTTGGAGAAGTTGCCCTTCCGTGCAATAAGCTTTGGTTTACAAACATCAACAACTGAGATCATATGCTAGCACTCACACAGTATTATGGTTTGGTGTGTTGGGTGAAGCCAGCCATGGTGAGCTTCTCTTTCTCTCATCCGAGCTCCCTGCCTTTTCTTTTCCAGCTCTGCCATCCTATGTTAAGCACCTGAGCACCGTCGCTAGTGGCTTCTATGCCCTCTACCACTTTTTTCAGCTGCAGATGGTATGGGTTGTGCTCCTCAGCCTCTTGTGCTACCTGGTTTTATTCTTATGTCGCCACTCAACGCAGCGTGGAGTTCTGCTCTCTATCACCATCCTCATCTATTTGCTTATGGGGTAAGTGAGGAATGTGGGAGGCGTAATTAAAAGGCTGATACAGCCAAGAGCAATTCATGGGGAAAGGGTTAGTTAATAGCATGTTGGACCAACAGAAAGACTAGTCATTAGGGACACATTTCATAAGGGAGCACAAGATAAACAGGTGTCCTTAACCATTGGAAGCTGGTTATAAGAATGCACGTGGTGCTGTTATTTATCCTGTTTTGGCCATCCCCATTGTCCAAGGCTGCTTATTATTATTATTATTATTTATTTATTTTATTATTTATTTATTATTAAACTTTTATACCACCCCCTCTCCCAAATTGGGACTCGGGACGGTGTACAGCCTAGTAAAAACAATACAATCAAATAAGAAAATTTAAAATAGATTAAAAAGATTAAATTGGTGGCTGAGGTTAAAATTACGATAAAATAATAACAAGGGTAAAAAGTTAAAAGTTAGAAAAATTAAAAACCCTCCAATGATACTAGGCCAGACCGGTCTGTTGAAAAAGGTGGGTCTTCAGCACGCGCCGGAAGGTTCGCAGGTCAGTGATGGCTCGCATTTCCGGGGGTAATTCATTCCAGAGGGAGGGTGCTCCCGCAGAGAAGGCCCGCACCCTCAGAGCTGCCAGCCGGCATCGCCCAGCTGACGGCACCCCGAGGAGGCCCACCCTGTGAGAGCGCACTGGCCGGCGGGAGGCCGATGGTGGCAGCAGGTGGTCCCGTAAGTACCCGGGTCCCAAGCCATGGAGCGCTTTAAAGGTGATCACCAACACCTTGAATCGCACCTGAAAGGCCACCAGAAGCCAATGCAGCTCGCGCAGGAGCGATGTAACATGGGAGCTCCGAGAAGCCCCCAGAATCACCCACGTGGCCGCACTCTGCACCAGCTGAAGCCTCTGGATGCTCTTCAAGGGGAGCCCCATGCTCATCTACTATACTTCATGAGTGGAGGCCACCCAAACTACCTACACTTGTCCAAATAAAAATAAGTTGAATAATCCTTACGTTTTAATAACACATTTTATTTTTTGTATTAAAAAGGTCACTCTTACAAACTTAATCCACCCAAACCACATGATGCTCTCAAATCAATCCCCAGGATAGTAATCGCAAAGGTGGGGGAGAGTTGACTATGTTGCTGATATTTAGGTTTATAATTTTTTTGATGGCCAGATTGATGAGAATAGTAGGTTAAATTGTCTCTGTGCCAGTTAGTGTCCTCCAGATGTGTTAAGTGTATCTTCAGTTTTGCTGTCTGGGAATTATGGAATTACAATTCAAAATATTTGAAGATTGCCAGGTTCAGAAAAAACTGGGCTTATCTAAATAATACTTTAAACAAGCTAGCTAAGACGCAATTGTTCTTAATATCCATACATAAACTATCATTTTAGCTCCTTCCAAACTTGCAAGTTGCATTTTTACAAAGATTTGTATTTCATTTCTTTCCAAACCTGAAAGGGCCAACATTTAAAATATATTGAAACCATTAGTATTAATATTAATAAGCATACTTGTTGGTTGAACGTCCTGATTTCTGACTTTTTGGGGTTTGGAGAGCACAGTAAGTAGCCAAGTAGCCAAATTTGGTTAAAGTAAAAGCAGTTTTAACTTTGTCTGAGGCAGCACCCCCACTCCCTGTGACCTGCCCTCCTTCTGTAGAGAGAAGACAGGAAGGAACAAGGCTGTTCAAGGCGAAGAAATGAAGACCAGAGAAAATGTTTTATCATAATTCGTATTCCTCACTCTCATGTCCATTCCATCCATAACTGGGTCCTATCTCCACATATGACCCTTCCTCTGATATCCAGGGCCTCCTCTGTACATAGATCCCATCATCTGATCCTTCACTAGAAGGCTCCAGGGTGGCTTGCTAGGCCGAAAACGTTGGGCCCCCCACAACCTGCTTTTGATGCTAGGAGGCCTCTTACTAGGCTCTATTTTGGGCCTAGGAGGCTGCAGGAAGTATGCTTGGATTCAGTGTTTAGCAAAAATAACATTTGGAGCTAATACAGTATTGATTACTAACTTGGGAATGTTCTAGGTAAACAAAACTATGCAGTCTCCTAAAACTGTTGGAGTCAATCTTCTTTCTTTATTCCATATCTTCCTCTTCAAAACAAGTAAGTTGCACTGCTTTTTCATGCCAGGCTTAGTGTGGTAAGTTCAGAGTAGGTTTTGTAGAGAACAGCTTACCTCTAGGTCTCATTCATTTGCTCAATTTCAGAGCATACATTATACAATTTCCAAAGCATAGTTCAGACTATTCAGCAGTTTGCCTAGCTGCTGCTTCATTATTTCTATTGCTGTCACAACCTTTATGGAGTCCAATGGCCTTTTAAATTTGACCAACAAAAAACACTGTAAATATGTCTCACAAATATTTTCCCTCTTCCACTTTGCGGTTCGATATTTAACGTACAAAATTATGTGCTTTGTTACTATTCAGGCAGTTTGCAAACTTGTGTTTTTTATTGTTGGAAGGCAACTCTTTAATTTGAAGATGGTGGTAAATTCTTGGTAATAAAATGGCAAGTAGAAAGGCTCACTTCTACTTGCCATTTAGAAAGGGTTAGAAAGAATGAGAATATACCTTTGCTTTGTTTCCAATCTCCTTTTCTTGACTTGGTCTTCATAAAAAGTAGCTTTGGAATTGAAGCCATATGTGTTAAAACAAAATCCTTTCCGTTTAAGTACAAGTATGCAAAAAGTTTCAAGATTAATCCAAGATGTTTAACGGCTTTAAATATCTGGGTGTTGTACTAAGGTTTAAGTCAGAGGTCTTCAAACTTGGCAACTTTAAGACTTGTGGACTTCAACTTCCATAATTCTCCAGCCAGCTATTCTGGGAGTTGAAGTCCACAAGTCTTAAAGTTGCCAAGTTTGGGGACCCCTGGTTTAAGTAGAAAGAAGTTCTAGCTGAAAATATACCATGAATAGCATAGAAATGCATGGTAGCTCTCTCTCTCTCTCTTTCTTTCTTTCTTTCTTTCTTTCTTTCTTTCTTTCTTTCTTTCTTTCTTTCTTTCTTTCTTTCTTTCTTTCTTTCTTTCTCTTAAAAGAAAGAAGAAAAAGAAAGAGGAAGAAAGAAAGGGAGGGAAGGGAGAAAGAGGGAAGGGAATGGAATGTGAATGAGATATGGATGGATGGATGAATGGATAGATAGAGGGAGGGATGGAGGGAGGTGGGGAAAGAAAAAGGAGAGGAAGGAAGGACCACAAACCCTGGCACCAGACGCAGCTTCAGAGGATGCTTTGAAATGATAGGATAGCAAACAAGGGCTGGAAGGGACCTCAGAGGTCATCTAGTCCAACCCCGCTCCAAGAGCATTGTTAAAGTGAGTTTCTATCTTTTGACCCACCCAGTCATGTGACCACCAAGCCATACCCACAAATTAGGCCACGCCCACAAAACCAGTTGTTAAGAAATTTGAATCCCACCCCTGCATAAGACAGTGCTGTGGAAGTTAGGTGTTTAGCAAAGTGATGGCATGGGGGGGCGGGTGGAACTGTGTCTAGTTCTTTTGGCATGCAATGCCCTATAGTGGCATCCTGAAGGGAGAAGTTGAAACAGTTTATGCTCAGGATATGAAGGGTCTGTAGATATTTTCTCAGTCATCTTTCTAATTTGGGCAGTATTGGATTACTGTTACTATAAATAACATCATAGCAATTAACTGGAAGATTCCATAAATTTTGGAGTGAAAAAGCCAGAGATTTAAGGAAAGCAAACAAGATATAGTAGCATAATTCCTGAAATCAGGTGCAATTCACCCAGCCCTTTGACATGAATGTATTCCTTTTTATTGGAAAGTTCAGCAAGAAGAAGATTTTGAAACTTATATGGATCTTAGGGAAAGAAAAGATAGCAAGCAAAGGACTGATACCCAAATATAATGTTTTTTGTTTGTTTCCTGCTTTTCTCTCCTCTATAGAGAGATGCATATGGTAGACACTGTGAGTTGGCACAAGATGAGAGGTAAGTGACAGGTTTCCTTCTGTGCATATCTTCTGGTTTTAATGTGACAAGGTGTATCAGAAAATCTGTGTATTGAAAGAAAGTGCTGCCTTTCCAAAAGCATAAAGTATTACTCAGCATGTATAGCATTCATAGCTTTACAGCTAGGAAATTCTATCAAGGCTTATAAACTTGAGTTGTTATTAGAAAGAATGATGCTTTTCTTATTATATGAGCTTCCATTCATGAATCTGAAAATCTTTGCTGGACTAAAGAAAAATAATTTGTGCTGGTAACTCTACTCTGAGGCAACAAATTCTTTAAGCTGTTTGTTAAGAATGTCAGCACTGACCCTCTCTCTCATTTCTACCATTAGGTGCCCAAATGATTGTGGCAATGAAGGCTGTGTCATTGGGCTTTGATCTGGACCGGGGCGAGGTACTAACCATTCCGTCCCCAGTTGAGTTCATGGGATATATCTACTTTGTTGGAACTGTTATTTTTGGACCCTGGTTCCGTTTTCGCACCTATCTTCAGGCTGTAGAAAGCAGGAAAATAGTGAGTGCGCTCCAATGTCTATTATTGACAGTGTGGTGGGCAAGATCTGGTTGGTGGGAAAGAGTGGACCACATTTCAACTTTGAAGATTTATTAAAAGTGACACCTTCAGCTTGGGCATTTTTCTCCAGGCTTCCTATAGTTGCAAACGATCAAGCCATGACAGAGTTCTATTTAAATGAGTTTTCTATTTAAACTCATAGTTGGAAAAGTTTGGGCCACGGAGAATGAAGGACCTCTTATTTTTTTTATAGAAACCATACTACAGTTATTTTTATGAAATGATTATTTGAATTAACTGATTATTTGTTTTCTTTCATTGACAAGAATAGAAGCAGCCATATTTACCGATTAGATGGATATCATTCTACTTACATATTTCAGTGTTTCTTATGTAGAGGAGAAACAGTAAAGTGGAATGTTGAACACTATTCCAAACCTTCAAAGATACGTTCATGAAGTATTTCTCTAAAGTACAACCCTTCCTGTAGCTCATCCTCTTCAGCTTGATATGGCTCATTCCATTAAGAGAGGATTGTACCACCTTTGGGGGGGGATGCACTCAGTCTTCGAGTGACTTGCTAAAGGCCCCATTGCAAAACTCAGGTGGGCGGGGACTAAGAAGTAGGAAATAAAGAAGCTCACAATTAAAGGGAAGTGAACTGATTTAAAATATAATTAAATCTGATTCAAACATTTATTTATATGCCAACTCCCCCATTAGAATATCTCTAGACCAGGGGTTTCAAACTCGATTTCATTGAGGGCCGCGTCAGGGTTGTGTTTTACCTGGGGGGGAGGGGCGTCACCAGGGTGGGCATGGCCAGCATGTTTTCACTCATGTCGGGGAGGGGGGGCGGGTGCCTGTGGTGGCCCAAGTGCTCTGTCAGTGAAAATGGGCTCCGAACTCCAGTTTTGGCTATGACAGCCTCCTGCAACCCTCTGCCAGCAAAGACGGAGGGTGGGGGCACACGTGGCCCTCGCAAATTCTGCTTTTGCTGACAGAAGGCACCACGAGCCGGTCCTTTGCTGTTTCCAGGGCAGCCCTGCAGGCCACATCTAAGCACCCAGGCCTTGAGTTTGACACCCCTGCTCTAGACAATTATCAGCCACCCAAGTAGAGCAAATAGAAAACACACAAGATGAGCCAACTCTACATTATTGTAAGGTTTTTTTAAACAGACTCTTGCAAGTCTGAAGGTACAAATCTTCCACTATCTTTCTTTATTGCCTGATAAGGTAGGGCAGATCCTTTCTAAGTTTCTTTCTCTGTCCATTTCTCAGCTGTGGGCTCCCCTCCCTTTTAGCTGAACATTCCCTAGGCAGCATTTCTACCCCTCATCTCCCAAAGTCATTCCCACAGACCATGATAGCGGTACTTAATTTTAATTTCATTTATATTAGGGGATTTGTTTATATAATTTTGCAATTGCACTGAAGTTTAAAACAGTCTTCCCACCTTTTCAGTAATCTCCTCCTATTGGAGTTTAATTTTGGAAGGGATCCTGTGAATCAGATCAAGGTCTTTGCATTTATGCATGGGGTTGTTACATAAAATGGTGGGGACTGCTTTGTAGCTGATGGAGATGCATGTGAATGAAGAACTACAGCAACTGGAATCCACACAGAGGATGCTCATTATATAATAACTGGTTTTGGTTCTTTCCACATAGACTTTTTCCTGGTTTCAGAAGGTCTTTCTGAGCTTCTTCCTCTGCCTTGTGTGCCTCATCATGTCCACCTGTGTGGCTCCCTATCTCTTCTCATACTTCATACCCCTCTACAGCTACAAGCAACTTAGGAAGTAAGTGCCTTGCTTTGAATTGATGTTCTAAGTTTCAATTTCCCATATGTTCCCGCAGTTGGAAATGAGTTTGTTAAGGAAGCATGCCAGCAGAGCTAAAGGAGCTTTCAAACACCAAATCTGAATTAAAAATCCAGTAAAACTTTAGGAAAAAACCCCCTGAGAAATATTAAAATGAAATGTTTTGAAGTTTCTTACCTTAGTTAATGGCTCCATCAATCCTCTTCCAGCAATACCTTTGAATTTTTAGCTGTGGCAAGACACATTTTGGGTTTAATATTTTTAAAAGGATTTTTAGTATTCCCTTGACTTACTTTGGGGTTGGCTTTATGATGCCATCAGCCGTGGATAAAAGGAAATGGAGTAGAATCAACTGTACAACTATGCCTTTGAAATGTCAGCTCAGTTTTGTGCGGATTACTAGCTCTGCATGGATAGATTGGAAGTAGCAGCCCACCTTAATCCCTCCAGTCTTTTATTTTCAAGTACTGTTTAAGGAGTGGTATTAAGAAGAGATTCTGGAAATTGTAACTCACTGAACTCAGTAGGACTCTGGTTTGGTGACTTCACATTTTGGATTTAACAGTTGAGAGGTCAAGAGAAGTTCAACAAATGTGGCATCTTTCAACAGCATGCGGAAAAGTTGGGCATGCCATACTTTTCCCGCATGTATTTAACTTTCTCAGGAGGTGCTTTTTCCAGAAAATCACAATTCAGAATGTACAGTGATTTAAATTAACTTCTTTTTTTCTCACTTTCTACCAACTTTAACTTTGTTTAATCCTTCTATCTCCTCCCTTACTTTCTCTCATTGGGATCACATCCCTCATGACAGGAAGCGCAGAAGCAGGTAATATGACTTAGATGATAGCAGTTGGATTCTTCCCTGGTCAGACATCTCATTCACAACACTTGACATCTACATGACTGTTGTCTACATCTCCATTTGTTCTTTCACTTTATTGGGAACATGGTGACACGAGAGTTCTTTCAAGCTTGCATCAGAGATGTTTGTGGCTCAGCAGTTGTGGTCTTGTACATTGGCATCAAGTCATTAGGGCTAATCATGTGACACAATATGTCTTCAGAGGTCTCTAAACTTTCCTGTGGCCTGTAGATAAATTTCTGCATTAGTACCTCCTATGGTAGCTTTGCTCTTATCAGTATGTATAGGCCTGCCTTATTACTTTGAAGCCATCCAAGGGCTCAATTCCTCCATTGCAGAAGTGTTATATAAATTACGTAACAGCCAATTTTGACAATTTGTCATATTGGATAGTGTGATGACAAAAATCTGAGAACAATCAGTGGACACAAACAATTACTTTTTATTCTTAGCATGCTATCACAATTCCTTAGAACATTAGTAAAATTTGAAAGACATTTTTTACTGAGAAGATGGCTGAAAAACAGATGTCCCTTTAGTAGAATAAAACTGCTGAGAAGTTGTTAAGCAATATTTTGGAATGCCACTGGTTGTTGTTGGAGGAGAAGAAGGACTATGAAAAGCCAACATATCTCAGCTCCAAATAGCCTACCGAGGTGAATTTATGCTTCATCCACCTAATACTATGGTCAGCCCTAAACTAAAGAAATAGGTGCATTCTTGGCATAGCAGCTATTATTGGGAAGCAGAAAAGCAGATGATCAGTCAGGCCATGAGACTTTCTCACTAGAGATCAGATTGCTCAGCTGGAAGCATACACTCCAGAATGGACTCTTCCTAGATCCACGTGGAACTTCATTGGTTTCTTGAGAAGGAAATGCCACCTCATGGGTGCTGGAAGTAAGACAATGGAACCTAACTTTGGGATCCATGACACAAGATACCAGTTGGAATATATTTCAGAAGTCAGTGCTTTAACAGCAGCTACTTTGCCTGTGAAGTGTATAACAAGTTTAAAATCCAGGTGACTTTCTACACCACGGAACATCCTGATTTCTCCAAACATTAGTTAAGAGTAATTACTTCAATAGATTCCATGACTGGAATTAGCATGTAGTGTTAATCCATCTCATATTCATAGGCTATTTCCTAGCTGGAAAAATCTGCAATCTGACTTGTTTACTTTCAAGAAAACAGCAAGAATGAAGAACAGGCAGCTCTTGACTTATGTCCATTTGTTTAGCAACCATTCAAAATTAGGAAGAAAAAAGTGACGACTGGTCCTCACAGCGATCGGTGATTCGGGTGCTTGGCAACCATCATACATTTATGACGGTCTCGGTGTCCCATGGTCACGTGATTTCCATCTTCAACCTTGACAGCTAGCTTCTGATAAGCAAAATCATTGGGAAGCCGGCAGATAAGGTCATAAGTTGCAACTCACTTAATGACCACGATGATGTGTTTAAGGACTGTGGAAAAAAAGGTGATAAAATTGGCTGCCTCATCATGCTTCGCTTAACAATCATATTGTTTAATGACAGATTTTTCTATCCTATAATGGTTGTAAATCAAGGATTACCTGTATGGTGAAAAGGACTATATTGCATATTTTTTTAAAAAATAAACAGATTCCTCAGCTACTATGTACCTCCAGGTGCAGTTGGCTGCAATTGCCATTATGCCCAATTCTGGCTGAGAAACTATTAGAGATGCAGTGGAAAGCCTGGAGCAGACCTTTTTGGGTTTCTTCCTGGTAAGAATTAATTCTTTTAAAATCAGCATGGAACCTCCACCCCTGATCCACCAGGCCTAGTCTAGCCCAGAAGAGGGAATGGCTCTAATGCAGAGTTTTCTACAAAAATTAATCAATGGGTAGCTTGCCAAGAGGGAGAAAAAAAACAATTGCTTTTTGTTTCAGAGAGCATGGAAGAGAAAGACAAGAGTAATTAGAATGAGAGCAAAAAAATGGAAGCTGAGTCAAACAGGAGTGATCGTGTCACATAATTGCCAGAAAATGCCCCTTCCTAGTTTTAAGTGGGAGCTGGAGGTTTTTGTGAGTTTTTATATAGATCAGGAGATGAATGTTGAATCTAAACAGTCCTAGAAAAGTGTAATAGAAATTGAGACAAGGAAATTTCTAGTATATCTCAAATGGTATAACATGACTTGGTAGGGAAGGTTAGATTATCCCAGAGGACCCAATTCTAGATTTCTGAAGTATATGAACTATTCAACCAGTAGAAGATATTTGAGAGGAGTTAAAATTCATAGCCCTGGTTGATTTGCATGAACTCTTCTGGATTAAGTCAGTTGCAGATTTCACCAGATAATCTAAGTGCTTTGTACCTCCTTTCCCGCCAATTGAATTTCGTCCTCTCCCTATGACAGCAATAAGGACAGTGGTGGGTCAGGGGTTAAGATGCTGGGCTTGGTTGGGCTGGAAAGGTGGCAGCCCAAGTTCGAGATCCAAGTGCCACTTGATGGGGTGAGCTCCAGTTCTTGCCCCACCTTCTGCCAACCTAGCAGTTTGAAAGCATACAAATGTGAGTAGATATATAGGTACCATTTTGGTGAGAAGGTAACAGTGTGCCATGATGTCATGCTGGCTACATGACGATGGAAATGTCTTTGGACAGTGCTGGCTCAATGGCCTTGAAACAGAGATGCGCATTACTCTCTATACTTATTGGAGTAAAATCCAGAGGAACTCCTTTACCTACCTACAACAGCTGTACTTCACCATAGCCTGGCATCATGAACGAAGTCTATTAAGGCAGAGCTTACAGAAATAAGTCTGCATGTGGCATTAAACATTGATAGGTAGATTCTGTGGGGAAGATCTCCCCACAGAATCTAATGTAATGGATGAAAGCAGATCTAGGAATATTTCTCAGTTCTTCTGCAAATAAGATTGGAGGAAATTCCAATGGCAAGAATGGAAAGGTTTCCAACCGGCTATAGGAAATGTTTGGAAGCTGTTATTTCAGCCAAAGGAGTATTACAAATTCTGAATGCAATTTTTGCACCTACTATGTTTGCTATTTTCTTTCTACGTGTAAGTAATGCCATATAAATAGTAAGTTTGCACTCAAATTTGCAGAAAACTATTATGTTTCATTTTGTTCCATGTACAATTTCCGTTCACTTAGAGATTTACTGAAACATACAATTTGGCCAGAGGTAGCTAAACGCTTGCATGCATTTCTGCCTTTTTAAAGAATTGGCCTGTTTAGAGAATAGGGCTATAATTTAGAGGCCTGTGTGACTTATGACAAATGAGCATCAGCATGCAAATTTGTTTTAATCTTTCATGCTAAATAGCTTATGAAGGGACAAATTGGGCCATTAAATCCATCTGTTTTTCCTCATCATCTATTTCCTCATCTATTGTTTAAAACTATTTTGCGGGTGTGTGGGTTGCAACTATAATGCTTTTTTTTCCTTTCTAGATTCACGTAGGCACTTTAACAAACTGTCAATACATACAACAGTCTCTAACCAGTGTATTAACTTATTTCTTACTTATTTTCTGTTTGACTTCTCTCCTTTTCTTTCCTTTCTTGTGCATGCCAGGAGTACTTTAATGAGGTAAGTCTCCATGGGGCCTTAAACTTCTCTTGGAAAATTGGGTGTGTAACTATTTCACGAGTTTCTAAATTCTCATCTCTTCTCTTATGTGCAGATGGCTCAGGGCTTACGAGAGTGCCAGTTCCTTCCATTTCAGCAACTACTTTGTGGGCTTTCTGTCTGAGACTACAGCCACCCTGGCAGGATCAGGTTTTACAGAGGAAAAGGAGAATTTGAAATGGTAAGAGGGGGTGGAAGATGGCGCCTGGAATCCTTTGCTTATAAGCTTCAAATTCTCAAAGCACAATTGGGAACAAAGTAGGCAAATCGGAAATGTATTAAAATGTATATGAAAAGCCTAGTCGGAGGAAGCTTCTAATATGATATCTTTTAGGAATGAAGTGAAAAATCATTTTTCTTTGAGCTGCTGGTAATCCTCTTACATTTGTTACTGTTTTTATTCCTAGTCGACTTTTGATCTTTCTCTCAGCTTTTCTCCCATGAGCTTAAGGTGGTGTGCATGACTCCTGTAGGCAATATATATCTATATCTATATATATCTATATAAATAAATATATATATATATATATATATATATATATATATATATATATATATATATATATATATATATATGGATCTTTGGTAATTCGGGCTTTCTCCCGCATAAAATTGGAGGTATCTAGGCGACGTTTCGATGAAGTCTCATTCATCATCTTCAGGCTTGTGTCTCCGGCTTTGTGCTTCTCGGAGTAATGTGAGCTTGCAGCTGTTTCTTTGTTTTAACTGTCAGTGGGGGTGGCTTGATTGGGTGAGGGCTTGGCTGTGTTCTGATTGATTGGGGTGTTGGCTGTGTTCTGATTGGCTGGGGGTGTGTTCTGTTCCGGTGGGGGCTTAGTTGTGCTCAGATTAGTCTTAGTTGCTGGGGGATTTGAGATGGTGAGCTGTGATCCTGCTGTTTGGCTTTGCGTTCGTGGTCGTGCCACATTTTCATAGTGGGCGTCAGTTCCCTTCATGTATGGGTTGGGGGGGTTTGAAGCAGGTAGTGATGCAGCTGTGGTACAGTTTCTGGTCTGTGGTCGTGTTTCATCTTCTGTGTGGGTGTGAGTCTGCTTTCTGTGTGGAAGTGTGGTGGTAGCACTTGTGTGGCCTTCGTGGGTTTGGGTCTGGTGTCATTCTTCATGTTAGGTACTCGTTTGCTAATGAGGGCGGGTTTCCAAATGGTTGGTAGGCGGGAGGTATCATCTCGTTTATTCATGCTGTGTGGGCATTTTTCTATCTCTATGGCTTCTCTGATTATTCTGTTGTTGAAGTGTTCGGTTTTGCGATAGTTTTGGTATTTTTAAAGTCAATCTCATGTCCTGTGGTTTTGAGGTGTTGGACCAGGGAAGAGGTCGGTTCTTCTTTTTTGATTGAGTTCTTGTGTTCTTCAATGCGTGCACTTATTCTTCGGTTAGTTTGTCCAATGTACCTGGTGGGGCAGGAAGTGCAAGGGATTTCGTATACTCCTTGGTTTTCTAACTCAGTTTTGTCTTTAGGGTTTCTTAGGATGGTGGATATTTTTCTGTGTGCAGAATGCTGTTTTAATGTGTTTTTGGAGGATCTTGCTAATTTTGTCTGTAGTGCCTTTTATATATGGGAGGAGGGCTTTGCCGTTCTCTTGTTCTCTGTCTTGGATTTTGGTTGGGGTTTCTTTTTGGATTAGGTGAATAATCTTCTTTCTTTGGAATCCATTGGCTGTTAGTACGTTAGTGAGAGTGTGTAGAAAACAAATATATATATATATATATGTTTTTGGAGGTTTTCGCGGGTATTTGTATGTGGATCTTTGGTTCTTCGGGTTTTCTCCCGTGTAGAATTGGAAATATCTAGGTGACGTTTCGATGAAGTCTCATTCATCATCTTCAGGCTTGTGTCTTCGGCCTTGTGCTTCTCGGAGTAATGTGAGCTTGCAGCTGCTTCTTCCTTTTAACTACTAGTGGGGGTGTGACTTGATTGGGTGAGGGCTTGGCTGTGTTCTGATTGGGTGGGGGTGTGTTCTCATTGGTTGGGGGTTTGGCTGTGTTCTCATTGGTTGGGGGTTTGGCTGTGTTCTGATTGCCTGGGGGTGTGTTCTGTTCCAGTGGGGGTTTGGTTGTACTCAGGTTAGTCTTAGTTGCTGGGGGATTTGAGCTGGTGAGCTGTGATCCTGTTGTTTGGCTTCGCGTTCGTGGTCGTGCCACAGGACATAAGATTGACTTTAAAAATACCAGAACTATCGCCAAAACCGAACACTTCAACAACAGAATAATCAGAGAAGCCATAGAGATAGAAAAACGCCCACACAGCATGAATAAACGAGATGACACCTCCCGCCTACCAGCCATTTGGAAACCCGCCCTCATTAACAAACGAGTACCTAACATGAAGAAGGACACCAGACCCACACCCACGAGGGCCACACAAGAAACTACCACCACACTTCCATGTAGAAAGCAGACTCACACCCACACAGAAGATGAAACACGACCACGGACCAGAAGCCATACCATAGCTGCATCACTACCTGCTTCAAACCACCCCAATCCATACATGAAGGGAACTGACGCCCACTATGAAGATGTGGCACAACCACGAACGCGAAACCAAACAACAGGATCACAGCTCACCAGCTAAAATCCCCAAGCAACTAAGATTAACCTGAGTACAACCAAACCCCCACCGGAACAGAACACACCCCCAGCCAATCAGAACACAGCCAAGCCCCCACCCAATCAAGTCACACCCCCACTAGTAGTTAAAAGGAAGAAGCAGCTGCAAACTCACATTACTCTGAGAAGCACAAGGCCGAAGACACAAGCCTGAAGATGATGAATGAGACTTCATCGAAACGTCGCCTAGATATTTCCAATTCTACACGGGAGAAAACCCGAAGAATCAAAGATCCATACATATATATATATATATATATATATATATATATATATATATATATATATATATATATATATATATATATATATATATATATATATATTACGTATTCTTTGCTCCAAGGTGTCCTTTCCCACAGTGGTTTTCTTTCAAGTCAGAAGAAAGTGCAGAACACTGATTCCTTAAAATGATATTTATTCACGATCAATTTCATGCAAATTTCATACATTTAATAGAAATCTGCCTGTAATTTTACATTTGTCTATTTATCTACCTTTTGCATGCCAGTCACCCCTTAGTTATGCGGCATCATTTTTTTGGACTCCTCCTCCCCATTCATCTACACTAAGAGAAAACACGTGACTTAATCTCATCCCTTTTAATCTTACCAGCAGTGAAAATACCAGGAGCATCCACTCTCACTAAAATCATTACTCTTCAGGTTATGGAAGCTACTGAAAAATTCTGCCATGTTATTTAATTGGGAAAATCATCCAGGGCAACCAAGGACTGACAGAATAATATTGCCTGCTTAATTATAAACATAGTTTTGTTGCTTAATGCATATTTAATGAATAATGCAGTATTTCAAAATTGAAAATCAATTGATTATAAGGTTAGAATAGAATAGAATAGAATAACAGAGTTGGAAGGGACCTTGGAGATCTTCTAGTCCAACGCCCTGCCTAGGCAGGAAACTCTACACCACTTCAGACAACTGCAGTAATTGCAGTTAACTGCAGGGTTGTGAGAGAAACAGAATTGAGTTGGCCTTGGTGCACTCACTTACATAGTCATTGCTCCTCAGTGGTTTCAGAAGATGGATGGTAGTCCATAAGTTGAAAAAGACTGCCCACCTGTTTCTTTTACCTGTTCTTGAGATGCTTGGGGGTGATTTCCATGGGAATCACAAAGCTGGGTTCTTTCATTCCTATTTTTAAAACAAATACCTTGTTTGCTCCAGATTCTGTAACCTATTATTATTTTTATATTTTCCTGGAACAGCCATCATCAGACCATTTCTAAAGTTCCTGCTAAAATAGAAAAGACCATAGGACCTTCATATCTTTTTAAATATGCAAGTTGGACAATTCTAGCTCAGTAGACCCTTGATGGTAGTCCATAAGTTGAAATAGATTGCCCACCTGTAAGTTGAAATAGACTGTCCACCTGATCCTCTCTGCATTTTGTAATTGTTGATTCATTTCTCCTGTTTAGGGACCTGACAGTGTCTCATCCTCTGAGAGTGGAGTTGCCACGTTCTATGGTGGAGGTGGTAACCAGCTGGAACCTGCCAATGTCACGATGGCTAAACTCCTGTGAGAATGCTTATATCTGTGTTGTCTTTAGGACACTTAGCTTTAAGTGCCTGTGCCTAAACTCCATCAGATGGAGGAGGTCATATTTCTAACTCAGGGGTGTCAAACTCACATCGTCACATGACATATGGCAACTTTTTTCTCCTTCACTAAACTGGGCATGGGCGCGGCCAGCGCGTGGCAAGTTTGGCATCCCTGTTCTAGCTTTTCGTTTGTATTCCTGCTCTTATTACTAAGAGGTTTCAATAATAGTTATATTGGCTGAGGGTGATGGGAATACAGTGGTACCTCTACTTACGAAATTAATTCATTCCGGAAGCCATTTCGTAACCTGAAAATTTCGTAAGTAGAGGCACATTTTACCTGTAAATGTCCTAATCCGTTCCAAGCCCCTGAACTGTAATTCTTCGTTATTACTTCCTGCTTTGCTGTATTGCTAGTACAAGACTGAGAACGCGGCGCGGTGCGTGCGCACAGATCCCTCCTAGCCAATGGGATGCCAGGAAGATAACCAATGGCAGCGCAACTCGGACGCGCCATTTTCCAAGAAAGCCTTTCGTATCTTGAAACATATTCGTAGGTAGAGACGATATTTTCTCGAAGACGCGTTTCGTAACCTGAAACTTTCGTAAGTAGAGCCTTTCGTAAGTAGAGGTACCACTGTAATCTAAAAAAACAGGATGAAGAAAAGCTAGGCAAGATGCTTCCTAGTTTTATGCATCTTTTGGTAAGTGCAGAGGTAGACTAGGGATGGTTTTAAATTGAAGGTATAGACCAGAGGTGTCAAACTCAATTCCATTAAGGGGCACATCAGGGTTGTGTTTGACCTCGGGGGAGGCCGGAGTGTGTGTGTGGCCAGAGTGCGCATGGCCAACTCGACATCACTCATGTTGGGGGTGCCTGTGGTGGCCCAAGCGCTCTGCGAGCAAAAACGGGCTCCCGAGATCCGTTTTCAGCTGCCATGACCTCCTGCAACCCTGCCATGACCTCCTGCACATTTGGCCCTCCCAAGCTCCGTTTTCATAGGCAGAGAGTTGCAGGAGGTCGTGGCAGCTGAAAACAGAGCATGGGAGCCCATTTTTGCTCACAGAAGCAGACGGGCCAGTCCATCGCTATTTCCAGGGCTGCCCTGGGGCCAGATCTAAGCACCCCGCGGGTCAGATCCAGCCCCCAGGCCTTGAGTTTGACACTCCTGGTGTAGACTTTCGGACATTTCTAAGTGAATTGCAGTGAGATGGTTGATTCAGTCATGGTTTGGTCAGGATCATATGCACTTTCTGCTCTCACTGTGATTTATAAATGGCTGAGATCATACGTTAAGCCAAGACCAAACAATTGCACTTTGAGTGATAACAATTTTGGAGTTGTAATTTAAAGAATGGACAACTTGATTGGTGTGACAGAAGATGGACTGGGGGCCGTGCTTGCTAGCCTTTACCTCTACTGATTTATTATGTTCATTGGATTTTGCCCCACACTTAATGGTCTGAAGCTGTGGGGCTGCCTTCCTACATGTCACACGTGATTTTAGAATCACTTTTGAGAAGCATTCTGTAGGACTATGTCTGTATTGCAGCATATGGGGAACTGTGAAGTTGCATGGTAGAAGCAACACATACACACACACACACACACACACACACACCCCTACATCGCTGGTGATGGGATTCTAATCACACAGCTGTAAAAAATATACAGCTAAAATTAATTTTTGACAAATGCTAAATAATTATCTATTTTGCTAATTTGTATCAAGAGATACAGGGCCTCCTATGAAGTCTGATCTTGATCAGCAACAACCTCAAGCCAGAAATAGGGAATAATCATTACAAGGCATAATTAACCTTCAGGACTCATTACCAGAAACGTGATGTCCATCAGCATACATGCTTTTAAGCAACTTGAATAAGATCACAAAGGCCATGGCTACAAGAAACCATTAGATGGAATGAAACTCTATTCAGAGGCAATGTTTTTATGAAAACTAATGGTTTGAGAGATACCAGTAGCTTTCAAAAGGATGCTAATAGTTCAGTCTCATAGAGGATCTGGACATATAATTCCTTAATGATTGGAACAATGGCCTGGAGTTTTTGGAAAGGGCAAGAAAAATGACTCAGGTGACCAATTCCATCTATTTCAGATGTCTTTAAGAACTCTTTGAAACTGGGGACCTTCTCGGCCATCATTGTAACTTACGCAGCTAGCGCCCTCTTACATGTGAGTATCCCTTTATAAACTCATTCCCATATTCCATTTCTGTATCTTTGGTAGCATGAACAAATCTTTAAAAGTCTGGATGCCAAGCCTTAAATGTTGTCAAATTAGTGTACTGTGAGGAGATCTCAATGCATCATTATATAATGACCTACACATTCCATCATCTAATTACTTGTTCCATCTCCCCATACGTGCAGTAAGAAGTAAGTCAGGTAATATTTAGGAGAGATTGAGCAAGATAGAATGGCTGGAAATAAGCAGATAAATACATAAATAAATCCCTTTTTGGAGTAAAGTCTGCTATTTCCTTCTTGCACTCTCTCTAAAACTTTTAACCAGGTTCTTCCTTAAAGGCATATCAACTATGTGAAGGTTGGATTTATGGGAGCTTTCAAGGTTACAGCAGATTTATTTCCTCAGAGGATCAATATTGTAAGTCCATTAAAATTTCCTTCCTGATTCACGATTACCAGGTGAGTTTTCTTTGCACTGTCTCCTCAGTGCTCTGGCCTGGCCCACTATAGTGGATCTTCACCTTTCCTCAGAGCATATTGCTCTGCTCCAGACTCTTGGTATCGACATGGATTTCACTCTCAATAGTTCTCCCCAGACATCCTCCTTCTACCTTTCTGTTTCATCTTTCTCTAAGTCTACTAAGTTAAATCTTCCTGGTGATCTGGTCCTTGAAGCCCTCTCAGATGCTGGTGCTTATATTCAGCTTTCTCATCAAATCTGACTTCATGCTGATCACTGGCACAACCTTTGACTTAGTTATTTAACTGGTTTTGAGGATGGGCCGTTCAAGTTGACCAAGATACCAACAACGTCACCTTGCTTTCCTGAAACATCATCTCCTGAGCTCCGTTTTGGAAGTTGGTAAACTGGATAGTTTAATTTACATTGCCAGTATTTATGAAGTCTGTCTTCCAGGCATCTAAGTTGCTTGCTGTTTTGGATTCACAAAACACGATGAGCTGTTGACATTAAGGTTTATAATGTAATAAGAGGAATGCAGCATGATGATATATCTATTCATTAACTAAGTTAGTGCGTTGTGGAAATAGATCCTACCACTTGCCAACTTAGTAAGGTAGGACTGTTTTGTTTTGTTTTGTTAGGAAGATGACAGGGAGGGGGCTAGAAATCTGGATCTTCAGAGATATGAATTGCTTTCATTCATAATGATTCCTGTTCAGTTCTATGTGGTGAACTTTCTGCAATTAGCAAGAATTGATGGAGTAGGAGATGCTACTTGGGAAAATTATATCTTCCTTTTGAAATTTAAAGCTTCATTTGTTGGAAACTCTCAGAGGTACAGTCCATAGATTTCCTGTAAACTAGACCTAAGATAATCATAAGTGAGAAATTCTCTGGATTCTGTTCAGCAGGCTGCTTTATTTATTATTATTTTGATTGATTTAAAAACATTTCTGTCCCAATTCTTTAGCGTTACTTTGCGTGTTCGGAGAAGCTCTAGTTGCCTTTGTATCATTCGTTGATCAACAAAATGGGGAACAATATCAGTAAACCAAAGGACCAGCAGATTGTAACAAGCCAAGGAACAAAATAGGCTATTGTTTGTATAATTCAACTGATCTTAACATTGTCAGAGCTGCCATCAGAGGCCTGAGCTTTGCATTCACTAGCTTCAGTCTGCCATAAACTATGGGGGGGACGGAGCCAATATGGAGGAAGGAACTACTGTTCATCGTGCTTTTCAAAGGTCAAAGCACAGCCCCCGTTGAAGAGACAGTTATCAAAACAACGTATTCAAATAGAATTGGACAATAAGGATCTAGCAAGGGGAAGGAACTGGACAGGGAAAGTTAACCAGGAAACTTTGGTGTGCAAACATCAGTTTTGGCTTTGCTATACTGTAATCCACTTGACTTTTAGTAAAAGTATACCTTTCATTACAAATGGAGTCGACGGTCTTTCTTAATTAAAGGACAAAGTTGGGGCATCTCTGACAAACTTGTTCTTCCTTCTCCTGTGTTTCCAGGCTATTTCCTTTTTTGGGGGGGGTGGAGGGGGGGTGGAGACCTGTTCATATGAGAAGAATTACTGTTCAGTTTTGATGCGGCGTCTTGAGAAATCAGTGGTCCTGGCAGCTGTTCTGTGCATCTCCCTGTGCAAAGGGCCTTAGAGGTGGCTGTTCTAACTACAATCTCATTTCTTTTAGGGGCTGAGCTTCCATCTGGCTGCTGTGTTATTGTCACTTGGCTTCATCACTTACATTGAACACGGTGAGTCATTCACTGCTGTTTTTTTCCTGCTGATTGTCTGATTGCTGTGCCAAAGCCATGTCAGATAAAATACTATTTTATATATTTTATTGTTGCTTTTATTGTAAATAATAGCCACATAACATTATCAATTTAACAAATAAAAACTAAAAAAAATAAGAATATAATAGCTAAGAATTAAGGTAGCATCCAATGAAACATATTCCTTAAAAAAGATGGAAAAAGTCATTCTCCTAATATTCATACTAGGAAGATTTTGATCAGCAAGTAAATTTTCAGCCGGCACTTAAAAGATGTGATAGTAATGCTCATTCCTCCTCTTCCTCACAGTTTTAATGTGGGCACCATCATCACAAAAACCTGCCTGTTAGAAAGTTGCCAGATGCCATGTAGCAACTTTCGTTGTCTTTAGAAAAACGTCCCTTGATAATTATGGTTAGATTTTTATCTAATTTTTCATCTCTTTATCTCAAGGTTGTAAACACATTCATGCTTCCCATTTCCCCACAGTCACCCTATGGGCTGAGACAGGACTGGCCAAAGTCACTCAGCCAGCTTTTATGCCTAAAGCAGTACTAGAACTCACCATCTCCTGGTTTCTAGCTCAGCACCTTTGCCACTATATCATACTGGATCACAAGCCAACAAGATCTATAATTAACTGTCTTGAAATAATCGAACGACAGATTGCCATTTTGCAGTTCCTTGTACACCCTGTGGCAAATTTTGAGTTTTGCATTTTTTTCTCCTCCATTTGGGAGGCAAAGAAAATTTAAAGCTGCTGTCACTGCAGGTAACAAATTGGAATGCTGCATTGAATCCCAATATAGGAAATTTGTTTGAAGCAAACATTCCTTAGTTAAGCAAACCAAGAGTCAAGAGCAAAATCATGGACAGCTCTGAGCACCACTTTGCTTGCCTGATTTCATTTAGTTCTCAGAAAGAGGTTGTCTGTCATCTTTGATGCCTGTATACTCTCCAAGACGTGTCAACCAGGATGCTCACATCGGCACAGCACGGTAAGTATGTGCTGAAATCTCAAGGGATCAAAGCCCCTCCCCTTTTACACCTCATGTGAGAATAATGTTCTAACATGAGGTGTGCAACTTTGACGCTGTAGGACTGCATATGGCCCTTGGTTTCTACAACACATCTGCAAGAGATGGGTTCATACTTCTATTGCTCATTGTCTCTCTTTCCAGTACACAAGAGAGGAAAAGCAGAATGCCAGTGATAGAATAAATATCCCTATCCCCTTCTGACTCTGGCCTTGTCCAATCCTTACGTCAACCCTATCCCCTGCAGCTTCAACTGATTGGGCCAAAGATTGTACCTTGGGTCTAGCATAGTGGTCTGCAATCTTAAACACTCAAAGAGCCATTTGGACCCTTTTCCCACAGAAAACAAAACATCGGGAGCCAATAATTTAATAACCAGTGTGATTGGGTGGGCGTGGCCAACTTGATGTCACTCACTCCCATCCAGTCACCTCCTACTCTGGAATATTGAGCGAGTCTCCATCCCCTGCCATCATCCTTACCTTCTCAGGCCAGGTGAGGAACGACGGGGAGGGGAGGGGCCAGCCAGTGGTGGAATCAGCTGACAGGAAGCCGCAGCGGAGGGCCGAAAGAGCTGCATGTGGCTCCAGAGCTGCAGGTTGCAGAACCCTGGTGTAGCAGGATCTGGCCTTCCTGATCCTGAAATCTCTTTCAGCTTTTGGGTCTGTAGATCATTGAAGCCTGATATAACAAGGCAACGTGTGGCTGCTTATATGAAGCCTCTTGACTGGGCTGTTTCTGTTGGTGGGTGGGGAGTGGCGGGGTGAATTTCTGCTTGTTTACAGTTGGACTGAACCTCTGATGCTTTTTCTGCTACTACAGAATCTCTGGGTTCGTCTCCTCAACCTGCTCTTTGGGGCTCTCGCTGTCTTCCACTTGGCCTACTTGGGCTCATTATTTGATATGGATGCCGATGAGAATATGGAAGAACAGGTGAGCTATCCAGAATAGCGGTGAGTGGCAGAATAGAAGTTTTATGTCATACCCGTATTGGACATATTTTTGGGAGGAGTCCAAAAAAATGGTACAGGTAAAAAATGTACTGATGAACAATCAACTTTGTGTCCAGTCTTTGCATTTATGACCTTTGCAGGTCTGTGAAGTAAAGGAAAGCTGAAGTGAGATTATAAACACAGTTAAGATTTCACTTAGTAACCACTTCGCTTAATAATTATTCCCAGACCCAATTGTGGTCATGAAACAACTGCCTATATTATCTGAGAGACCCTTCCACCCCTTTATTTTCGCCTAGTTGATCTAATAACGTGTGGATGTGCCACACAACAGCTAATTTCATCTCCTGTCTGAATGAGGATGGCAGGCAAGTTTAGGGACCATCCACCAGGACTTTGTGAAATTTTCCTGCAAATTCAGAGGGACACAGAATCGTCTCTGATTTGCCTTTCTCGTGATGTCTGAAGCCAAATCAGAAGGAAGGCAATACGCCTTTGCCACACTGTGGTAGAGCAGACAAAGATGGTATTGGGAAATGGTGGAGATAATCACCATCATCCAAACCACAGACAGGTTGAGGTAAACCTCACTTAACCAATGGTAATTGAACTGTGTAAGTGACACAGTTGTAAAGTGCAATGTCAATCACCACTTATAACTAGTTACTGCAGCCCCAGATGCTGTTGTTGGGTGAACCTCATGGAGCTGCAGTAGCCTCACGGTCATGTGACTGCCATTTGCGATTCCCTGCCAGTTTCCCCCGTTTAATTTGCTTGTCAAAAGCCAGCAGTTGAAGGTGACAAATGGCAGTCACGTAGCCTTAGGTTGTAACTGTGAGCTAGTTGCGGGGTGCCCAAATTGTGATCCTGTGACTGCTGGGCACGTTGCAACAGCTGCCATTATTAACTAAGGATCACCAGAAGTTCCCCTTGTTCAGCTCCATTGTGATTTCAAAGGATCATTGAACATGTGGTTGTTCAACAACAAATGCCTATAATTTAAAGGGGGGGGGGCTTTTTATTGCCACCAGGGTCACCTGCTTAAGTTAAAACTGTTCAGTTTAGAGCATTGTTGGTGCATATTGGAGCACACAATACCTCTATTTGAACTGAGTGTTGCTCCCTTTCTGCAGTGGTTCATTCATAAAATGATCTCCAATGCCTCATCTTGGAAGTTTGTTCTTCATCCCACCCCCACACACCCAATGGCCAACTTTGTTTTCATGGAAGGGAACACCTTTATTTGGCCTAATTTTGCTTATGGCAACCAGCTATGGGGAAACAAGCATTTATTAAGGATGCTGATGTTAATCAGATAATCAGATCTTTGTTTATTACTTGCATAAGACTGCACTAAGTATTGCTGGTGCCTATTGAAATGTATCTTAATTATTCCGAGGGATGAAAACTAAAAAAACGTAACAGTGAGAGCAGAGACAGAAAAAGGAAACCCCTCAGTGCAATCATGGAATAGAGGGAAAATCCCACTAAGCAAGGCTCAGACTTTCTGAACTTCAGTGGCCATCATTTTCAGTTAGTCTGTAAACTACCAGGTCAACTACCAACTTGCCTGTGACAAAAGACTAGGCCTGTGTATTTATTTGAAAGGAGACTGTCTAAGCTCTTCCCTGTCTGAATGAAAGTCAAGAGTTGTCTGTGCCAGAATCTGATTTGGCTGATGTGCTGCTTTTCCCTCTAGGGCTACGGCATGTCTTACACCATCAATAAATGGTCTGAGTTGAGCTGGGCCAGCCACTGGGTGACCTTCGGGTGCTGGGTCTTCTATCGTCTCATCAGCTGAAGCAGGACCTTCATGTGAACTTAAGGAAATGGAGCAGGGGACGGGTGGAGAGGCAGAACTGATAAGACTCTTCACCTTCAAGAACATTGGATGCCTGTCCATCGACTTGAGTGCCATGGATATTGACTGATTCATTCTTTCTGTGGGATGCTGATGGAGGGAAGGGGCTCCCCAGCAGTTCAGTTGTGTGCCCTAAAGAGGGGAGGAACATGTGTCCCATGTAGAAAAGGCCTGGTCGAGTACTACGGTATTCTCCTGAATACCTATTTTTAAAAAGCCTTTTCTTCCTTTTCCAACATGGTCTGGACTACAGTATCTATAATATTCTTCCATTAGCTTCCTGTGGCTTGTGGGAGTTGTTATCTAGAAGGTACCAGATTGCCAGTTCAGATATTGTACCTCTCGTACCTCTTTGAGGAAAATCTGGCTCCTGCCAGATTCTTGTTGACACTCCCTCTAGTGGCAATTGAAGAAACTGCACTAGCTTTCCCTCCCCTCTGAATTATTTTTACTGCATGTTTTTTTGCCTCTTTTTGCTCTCTAGCGGCTGCAGGTGGTACCTCTTATTACTCCTTATGGAATTCTGTCTTTAGTGTAAAGTCTGATGATTAGTCAGTGGGAATCATGATGCTTTAAACAGCATTAAAGATGCCCTTGATTATCTTTATAAATAGGGCAGTTTGTGTAGATGTAGTAGCTTTCTCTGATTTGCTTTTAAAGCTCTTGGATTTTTCAGACAATCATGGCAGAAGCATTGTTGAGGCCAAGGCGAAGAGGGCTAGAAAGACTGGGAAGGAGCACAAGCAATTCTAACTAAGGATAATCCTCAAGGAGAACTGAACTGTTTGAAATGTTCACTATCTGAATCTATGGAATTCCTGTCCATTTCGATTTTTATCTGCTGTGATGGCAGAGACTGGCAGCATTTTTTAAAATCAGAGTGTAGCTGCCTGCTCAGATATTTAATTCAGTGTCAAATTCTGCACAGGAGCTTAAACTGCACTACTAATAGCATACAATTGATTTGGATTAATTAATCTGGAATAACGCTTGCTCCATAGTTTAATTAATATATTGTGGATAAAACGCCCACTAAGGGTTTAAAAAAAAGGAGGACAGGGAGAGGAGAACCTTTGTGCCTTGACATATGTTACCCTCCTGTCTTTATAAAAAGACCAAAAGCTTATTTGAGTGGAGGAACTATTCCCCAATTTCTGTTACTCAGTATTTACAAGCTAAGGATTGCATTGTTTCCTTTGTCACCAACGCACCAATAATCCCATGGCAGGATCTCTCCTGAAATGCATACAAGCTGTATATTTCCTGTTAGAAGTACCACCCTGTCATTGCAGCAAAGAATGAACCTTTAACCTGTTTTTGTCAAGGGGGAGGGAGGCAAGATCACAACTGGGAACAACAGGATCAGAATATTCAACATGGACAATATCTAATAATGGAAACTTGGAACATTGAGCAGTTCTCTAACTCTCTTCTCCTGTAAAGGGAAGCTAAATGCAGACAAGCCTTTTACACTGGACAAATAGTCATCGACTTGCAACCTTCATTTCTTATTTTTTTCAAAATTACTACAGCATTAAAAAAATGACTTAAAACTGATAACACTTAAAACTTGTCACACCATCCCCACAGTCCCATGATTAAAATTTGGGTGCTTGGCAACAGACATGTGGTTGCAGCATCCTGGGGTCATGAGATCACCATTTGTGACCTTTGTGGCCAGCCAATGGGATAAATGAGATTCGCTTAATGGCCACCTGATACACTTAACTGCAGCGATTTGCTTAACAGTCATGGCCAAAGAAAGTTATAAAATTGGGCATGACTTACTTGACAACCACCTGGCTTAGCTAAAGAAAATCTAGTCCCAGTTGTGATCCTGGATCAGCGGGTCTGCAACCTTAAACACTCGAAGAGCCATTTGGACCCGATTCCCACAGAAAAGAAAACACCGGGAGCCACAAAACCTGGGTGCGTGTGGCCAACTCAACATCACTCCTACCCAGTCACATGACACCACCACCACCACCACGCTTACCCAGGTTTTGTGGTTCCCGGTGTTTTCTGTGGGAAATGGGTGTCCCTCCCTCTCATTTCTGTTTTTTGTGTTTTACCTTCTCAGGCCAGGTGAGTGACTGAGAGGGAAGGGTGAGGGGCGGGGCCAGCCAGCAGTAGGACCACCCAACAGGGAGCCAAAGCAGGGGGCCCAAAGAGCCGTATGCAGCTCCAGAGCTGCAGGTTGCTGACACCCACCCTAGGTTGAAGATTACCTGTACTATGGAATTCAGTTATCTCCATTTGTAGGCCCAGCAGAAGAAGGTGGTAGGAGGCACTGGACCACTCCAGAGATGAGGAAAGGTATCTTTTTTGAAAATGCTGCTCTTGGTTTTTAAACTGCACATACTTTTGAAATGAAATAATAGAAATGAGCCCAGCAGAGAATAAGCTGCCCTTTTAAAGCGGTGGGGTACGCATCATCCAATGCAGCCTGGAGCAGTGCCATTTCTTCTACCTCATGCGGCATCCATAAAGCAGGACTAGCCTGCAGAACATCCTGGCAAAGATAGGCTTCTTGGGCTGTATGATTTCAGACAGCATAGGAGATATTAATATCGACAGGCCAGAATGAATTCAGTTCATGAGAAGAAATGCGATAGGCTGCACATGGAGTTTTCTCCTGTTTAAAAAATAATGCTTGAGTTTATAAAAGTTTGAAAGGCCATGTTCTGGAGATCTTGTAGAGTCACTAGCTGAATTGGTTCAGGTAGGACAAGTGAGATACATGGCATTGGACTCATTGGGCAACAATATATGTTCCTGGCACATTGAAAGTAAATGGTAAATGGTTTTGTGAGAAACTATCACTCTTTACATAACATGATAGTTTATTATGTGCGCTGCCATTTTTAAAAGTACATATGTGAAAAAGTGACCCACACCCCAACTACAAATGGAAGTATTCATTTTTCCTCCTATCCAGATGTCCCGCAGTGTTGGACTTAAGGTGTCTTCCCACAATTTTTATTTGCCGGCCAAAATACAACAATAAAAAACTCATGGTGATCTGAGTTTTGATCACCTTGCTACTCCTCCTTGCCTCTGTAAGGTCACAGCAGAATAAGTGTGCAACCGGAAGCAAAAAAAATAAGAATATATTTTAGCAGATAATGCTTGTTTTTGTGTGATACTGGTGCATGTTGAGCCTCTTTCTTCCACCCAGCTGTTTGGATCCTGATCCCTTTTAGCATTTCTTTATCTGCTAATTCTTCTTTGGTTTTGGAGGAATCAAGACTTTGTTGGAATACAGTCTAGCTCCATTCCAAGTCTCTTTGTGGACCACAGTGTTAAAATCCCAGGATATATGTATCTTCTGCCCCTTGTCTGGGTGAGGTAGAAGATGCTATGGACCATAGGTAGACTATTAAAAAATGACTGGCTATTATTTTTTAAAATGACTTTGATTTGTTTATAAAATAAATATTCAGTGGAAACACATGGGCAATTTTCTGGTGTTTTACATGTTTTTATACATAGATAGTTGATGTTTTCCTTTTGAGGAAAAGGCTGGTATGAAGTGTAGATATTAAATAAAGGCAAGTGGAGGTCTAGTGAAGAAGAGTTACTGTCAGGCTACAGAACTTTTCCCCATTCAATCAATAAGAATGAACTTCTGAGAACCAAATGTATCAAAAGGAATCCTTTATTGAGATGAAACAATTCATGTAGGAGTTCAAAGCAGCATCTGAAGTCCCTCAGGCATACAGTGATAGGTAAGGGAGTTTAGAACCCCTCCTCTTATCTCAATGTATATTTAGTGAAACAAAAGCCAATATGTTAATTTCTTTCCCAGCCCTTCTGTAGGAACGATCTTTCTCAGTTTCCCAGGGCATACCTAATTTCCCCCCACCCCCTTTTTAGAATGGACTTTTTTTTGGAGATTCCCTGGAAAACCTCACTATGGAATTTTTATGATCTTCTCATCTCCTGGCTGTGCCTCTCGGAAGTGTTAGGTTCTGGCCATCTGGCTTTTCTCCCTCCATTATATCATGTGTGGGTATACAAATTCGATATAAGGTTAAATATATTCAGGTTACATCAAGAAAGGATTTCTTTATCGGTTCCCCCCCCCCTTTTCTTTCACTGAAGAAATGACAGGTACACGGACCTGACAGTTACGTTTAAATAAATGGTAGCCAGGAAATAGAGCTCTTTAGGGCATATCTTCCCTATTCCTGGCAATGAATAATAGGAAATTATTGTTTTAAAAGAGTTATTTGGCATCAAGATATGCAAATGCTATTTATTTGTTTAATCAATTTATACAATTACTATCTCAGCAAGTGACTGAACAACAGATAATACCAAATAGGGTAAAACCAGTGATAGTCTGAATGCAAAAATTAAACACAAAAATTAAAATAAATAGTGGGCAAGCAAAAAAAGTATTTGAAAATAGCTGCTATCAGCACGCACTCACCAAGCTTGAAGAAAATTAATGCAGGATCTATATTTCTCTAGAAGTAGATTTTATGTCAGTTACAGGTATGCTTAGAACCAGGGGTGGGATTCAAATTTCTTAACAAATGGTTCTGTGGGCGTGGTCTAATTTGTGGGCATGGCTTGGTGGTCATGTGACTGACCGGGCATGACTAGATGGTCAGGTGACGGGTGGGCATGGCTAGGTGGTAATGTGATGGGCGGGTGCGGCTAGGTGGCCATGTGACTGGCAAACCAAATATAAGTGGTCCTCACTTAATGGCTGGTTGCTTAGCAAGTGTTCTAATTTACAACTGACCTCCCCAGAGCTACTTGATCTGTTTTTGGAGTTTTGACAGCCATACATACACACACACACACTTATGACCAGTTACAACATCCTACACAGTCTTGTGACTGAGGTTTTCTGCCAGTTTCCAAGGCCTGGGGAGCCCCAGGGAGGGCAGGGCGAGGCCCGGGAAGCTACGGGGAGGGCAGGTGCTTGGGGGAGCTACCTTGAGCTGCTCTGCAATAGGAAAGGGGTTGGAACTGCACATTCTTAGCCAGGCAGAAGTTAACACCTTAAACCACTAGCCAGGATATTAGGACAAGGAATAGCTTGCTTATATGAAAAAAACCCCAAACCACATAGCTGGCACATGAAACTAGGACACCTTGCAGAATACCTGTGACCTAGGGGTGAAACACAGGTGATGCAACATTTAGCTATGTAGGGAGCTGAGATCCAAATAACCAATATCATCTGTTATGACTAGAGAAGTAATTTCTGCTTGAAAATACTATATATGAATAAGTGCTTGAAAAAGAATTGAGCCGTGAAGATTTTTCTTGCTCTTTTTTAAAATTGCTTCTCTGAATCCTGAAGATACTGAACCATGATTTATTTAGACACAATGTTGAAGAAAATTTGTTGTTATTTAGCAACACATTGTTTCATTGTGTGAATGAAAGCGGATGATAGTTTATTGTGCACCCAGCTAGGGTAGCTTATTCAATAAACCATGGCTAGTCGAATCCTGAATTATAATTCCGTGTGTGCGTGTGAGAGATCGCAGAGGCGGTGAAAGACTAAGTATGGACCCACATCGCCTCAGCCACCTTCCACCTATCGGTTTGGCAGAATACTGTATGATGTCACAGCTTAAGTTCTCATTAGCTGTGCGGGTAAGGCAAAAAAACTAAAAGAGCCCCGCTTTTGTCATAGCAGAGGTTGATTGGCTGGCTGAGCTGTCTGTTTCCATACCAGCCGAGAGTGAAACGGGGTTTAAAGGGAGGATTTAGGAAACAGATGAGAAGCGTTCGGTGCAGACGTTTTGTGAGATACGTTGGGTAAGGATTGAGATGAAGTTTTTGTTATCTGAAAAACTGACCCTTCGTATAAGATTTCCTGGCTGATTTATAGATTTTTCTACTGTTTCTCTTGTGATCAAAGATGATATGGGGTAAATGTTGTGTTTAGGGGCACAAATCTTTTATAGACTATTTGCAAAGTGCCTCATTACAGCGCGTCTTTGGTTAGGGACTTTTTGCCCAAGGTCCTGCTAAGACCGTCCTGCTGATTTGCTTTTGAGTCCCAAATTCAGGGCGCTTTCCCGCATTTAGAATGGTGGGTGGATGCAGCTTGAGTTTCCAAGTCTCAGGACGGAGAAAGGGGAGGCAAGTATCCTCTACTATAGACTGCAGCATTTGTTTGCTTTGCTAGTCGAGGAAAAATGTTAAAATTGCGGGAAGCCAGGACAAGAAGATTGCCAAATTGGATATGCCAAATTAGTAACCTTTTTTCTTCCTAAAAAAAAAAAAAGTCACGAAAAAGGCTTTTCTTTCCTTGTCCAAACTGGAACTGAAGGATAATCCTGGGGGAAAAAAGATTATCAGCTGATAAAGGATAAGTAACAAATACAGTAATACTATTGGGTTTCTAACAGCAACTGAATAATGTTGCTGTAAATTGCCTGTGACCCTCTATTAACAAGCAGGTTGCTCTCAATGCTAAAAACAAAGTTACCAAGACTCTCATAAAATGTCTACTTTGGGTGAATGGATGGCACTGAATATTGGGAGGTGTTGCTTTGAAGTTGTTTGGAAGGTGGAAAATAGGTAAGTCTCCCTCTGAGCTGAACTGTGGCTTTTGTAGATGGTACACTTGAGCAGACACTGCTTGGAGTCAATTTTTTGCTTCCTGAAGGAACATGCTCCTTCTAGGGATCCTTGCTCCTTTGAAATCAACTGATCTATTGGAGTGATTTCTGTGAAAGGAGCAGCTGTACTGTGTAATGCAAATGTATTTCAAACCAGTGGCAGGCAAGTTTTTATTGTATAAAGACACTTTTAAAAGCTTAAGACAGCGGTATGACTTTTGGAACATTATATAAATATGTATATTATATACAGGGGTGGGATTCAACCTGCATTACTACCAGTTCACTGTGCACGCGTGTAAAATAACCTTAGACTGTGCTGCCCAGACAGCTGAAAAGTGCTGTGCACAGGTGCGCAGTGTTCAAAAAGCCTCTTTTTCCAAAAAGCAAAGCACAAAGCAGCTAAGATTGAAAAAGCAGGAAATAAAGGGCAGGTAAGAGCTCGGGCAGGTGGGTAGGCCAAACAATAGCAAACACAGAACTGGTTCTGTGTCTGCTCCTCTTCAGGGCTACCGGTTCTATAGAGCCGGTAGCATCCCACCCCTGATTATATATGTATATACACATGCATGCATGCACATATATATTTGTATTTGTGTATATGTTCAGATTTTATGATAAGCTGTTTCTATTTTGTTCGCTGTCAAGCTGAAAGAATCTCACAATGGGTTGTATTTTAACTAGTTTTCTGTATTCAATGCAGGTGGATCATTTTCTTCCAGAAGAAACCCTTGCCTTTTTCACTGGCTCAACTCACATCTTCTCAACCATTATGGTTCTGGAAGCAAAAGCCGTTGTCCATCACCCATACTGGCCTCAGAATTTGGAACTCAAAAATTACGTCCCAAATGACCAACCCTTATGGCAGATCTTGGCATACTTCTTCTCTATTGTAGGAATTCTCATGATATTGATCTGGTTTGTAGCAGGCTGGCGGAGCAAGACCTCGGGCCCTTTTGGAACTTGGCGCACCTTGATCATTGGCTGGTTTACCAGTCTGTGTTTTTATTCATGGTGTAATTGAAGGCTGGTTTAGCCTTTACTACATGGAAATCCCAGGGGATGAATCCTTTCTCTCACAGCTCTGTAAGATGTCTGACTGTCTTGTTTCTGTCTCTTGATTTTGGAAAAAAAAAATTGTGATGCAGCAGGTTAACATGGGGGAAGAGGAAGGTGGGCAGGAGGATCTGCAGAAGGCACAAATGGGCCAAAAGACACAAGGCGGTCAATCCTTCTATTGTGTACTTGAGTCAGACTTCAAAACACAAATATGTGATAGTGACACTTGTATAGACAGTCTTTGCTTTCCAACGGTAACTTGGACCAGCAAATTCATTAAATGATGTGGCCCCAAGTCACTCACATGACCACACCAACTTAGCAGCACTTCCGGTAGTCCAGTTTTTGTCTTTAGATGAGTCTTGAATGGTTGCAACATCCCTTAGTCACATGATCACCATTTGTAACCTTCTGGCAGTTTCCCTATGAACTCTAATTTGTTGGAAGTCAGCAATGAAAGTTGCAAATGGCAGTCGCATAGAACCTGTGATGTAATTGCAAGCTAGTTGTAAGCACCTGACTCACATTTACCTGATCACAGGGCAGCTGTGATCACCACAACTACAAAGACAGTTGTAAGTTCCTCTCATCTAGCACTGTTGTAACTTCAAACAGCCAGTGGAGAAGTGGACATTAAATGAGGACTGCCTGCATCCCTGTGGTTATTTTTGAGATAGCCCTATCCTGAGATCACCCCAGAAATAAATTTCCAAACTCTCCAGGGTTTTTAGCTTTTGAACCTGCATGCAGTTTTTTTGAAAGGCACCTATTACAATTGTGCAATAGGAATAAAAGGAAAATGTAAGATGTGTAGATAAAACTGGATTCAGCTGTTATAACATTGGAATAGTTTAATGCTTCTGCTATGCTCTCCATATAGAGCTCTTTGATTCTTTCTGTGCATGTAGAAGTACTGATTCGTAATAGTTCATAAGGAAAGGCCCACATACAGGAACTTCATATGATGTGAAACCAGAAATCATGGCCACAAATAGATTTCCACATATAGTTAAACTGAGGGGACCTATTTAAAGGCTACATGCTAAGGCTGTTGGGGTACAATGGAATGTGAAAAGGGCCTACTTTAGAGCAATGCATCATTTTCCCCTTCTACAACATGATGCTGAGAAGATGCATTTGACAGAAAGCGCTGCATAGCTGCCATATGTGTGCCCTCAGATGCTTTTGAAACATCTCTATTTTACTGAAATGTTGGAGTTTATCCTCCAGGTTGGCTGAATAGAGAGCATTAAAGTGAGCCCTGGCTGGAGGACGCTCATCTATAATTGGAATATGTAATAGGATACCAATATTTTGCAGATGTAATCCTCTCTATTTCCCTCAGTGCCATATGACTCAGATTACTTTGTATCTGTATTTCCAATTATCATTAGATTTTTTAAAAATTCCGTTATATGTGTCAACAAGGCGATGAACATACCTAATACTCCATCCTTCTCTTTTCCAAGTCACTGTCTTCTGGTTTCTAGGCCAAGACCTTAACCAATCTGTTCTCTAATTATTTCCTAACTACTATCTTCAACCTAATGCTTTCCACATGCACAAGACACACACACACACACACCTAGAAAGCTGCCATTTTTGCAGAAGTGAAAATAGTATGACATGCGCTGAAAGATCATCAAACATCCAGATCTTTCTGAACTACCGTATAAACCTCAGCATTTCCATCCCATTGCCTTCATCTAAAAGACTGCTGAAAATTTGAACCAGCGGTACAGTACCTGCAGGATCAAAACATTTAACGCTTATAAAAGTCTAGGTAAAAAACATAACTATAATGCTATATGCTTTGACAAGCAGAAATCAGACTAGAAAATTTATGTTTTATATTAGTCACAATAACGCACTTTGCATATCTTATAGTTTGCCGAATAAGCTATAATCAATGGGGTACATGTACATGACCATGGTAAAATCATCTGCTTTAAATCCAACAACTATATTTGAATTTAACAGAGTGTTTGATTCCTGCCGATATCATCAAAACTACAAGAGCTGAAAATATATGTTTCCTAATATCAAATATTTGCATGTTACCAAAAAGCATAATTTTAGACAAATTAAGTCCTTGTGCATTTAGAAGGTTTTATTGGCATGATAGCATTCATGTGGTCTGTAAAATATCACATTCATTATAAGTTCTCTTTTCTAGAATAGAAATTACTTGAAAACTTCAGAAAAAATGTGTTTGGTTTAAGGAGTTGGAACAAATGTTAGTTTTGCACCTCTGAGTGCAAAAGCATTTGTATCTAAAGTGCTGCACAACCCTGTTAGTTATAATTAATAATTAAGAAAAGTTCAGGGAAATTCATAAACCTACCACCATTCCTATTGATTTCTTTTTCTATTCATTTCTCCTTATCTTATATCTTCCAGGGAAGGAATATGCCAAAGGGGACAGCAGATATGTCACGTAAGTATTAACTTTGAAATGACAGGCAAAAGTCTGTATATTTCTGCAAAGATCCAGCACTAAGCAATTTAAATAAAGTACCTGGTTTGAGTGCAGGGATAGGGAAAGGATGACTTGACATAATGCAAACATAAATACAGCTGAGATGTTCAAAATTTTTGCATGAGTTCTCTAATATATTTCCTGTTGCCAAGGCAATTCTTTAATAGGGTGAGTACAACAAAATTAAAAGAATTCCTGCATTTCTTTTTAAGGATCCTAACTTTTTAGAGTTCTAAATTATTTTAGAAAAAAACATTGAATTTTATTCATGCCTTAAAAGAGCATATCGGGGAATGAACTTTGTTTTCCAGTCTCATGTTTATGAACATTTGAGATGAGTGGGGTTCCCCCATCTCTGTGGAAGATCTGGTTGTTGGTGAGCCATTTTATCAGCAAGGGATGGCTAAATTCTATTCTCGCCATTTTATTTTTCATTCACTTTTTTTCTCTTTCCCCTCAGCCATAGTAACTCAGCCTGGAAAAGTAAAATGGCAAGGCTTGAATACAAGAACTTGCACCAGTTTACCTTCCTCACTTGTATCGAATTCTGCAGTTTTGTCTAAGATGGGTTTATTATCTTTGTGTATTTTCATGCATCAGAGAAACCAGAGTGTCATTTTATTGGTTTAGCTCAGCAAGAGTACAGTTTGTAAGTTTTTATTTGTGGTTTAAAATAATGTGCATTCCATTTTCTATTTTATCAAATAAAATGAAATATTTTCCTAAATTGCCATCCATATCTACCTACCTACCTATCTATCATCGTTCTTCTTTCTCCCCTTCCTGTAAGAGAGTTGGGATGTTTTGGAACCTCAAGATGACATTCATTTCATTTTTGTACCTGCAGATCAGATAATTTCGTAGTTTGCATGGAAACCGTGACTTCCTGGTTTTGGGGTCCCCTCAGTCTTTGGACTGTAATCGCATTTCTTTCACGCCAGTCCCATCGATATGTACTGCAGCTAGTAGTGTCAGTAGGTAAGTATGTCAGTATGTAAATGTTAATGCAATCTTTCAAAAGCAATTAATTTAATATCTTGATTAATGTTCTATGCACCTGGCTACATTTCTTATTTGGCTTGTCTATTTCTGTTCTTAATCAGCCATGTTGTCTGCCTCTAACTCATAGGTCAATTATATGGAGACATTCTGTACTATTACACTGCATACCGTGATGGCTTTCGCCATGGTGAGATGTGGCATCCTCTCTACTTCTGGTTTTACTTTGTCTTCATGAATGCTGTGTGGGTTATTATTCCCTCTATTCTCATCTGGGATGCCTGGAAGCACCTTAGTGCTTGCCAGAGAGTAATGGATGCTAACAAGGTCAAAGAACATTGATGTCTTGCACAGGAGGTCATACTGGACGGTACTTCCAGCCATTCAGAAGTTGATCTTGTACTCTTCCTGTCAGATCCAGTAGAGTGATACTGCCATTTAACTGGGGAAAGGGGGGAACCTCAAATGTAATTCTTTTTATGCCTCTGACAACTGCTATTTTATAACCTTTTGGGGAATGTACAAGGGGGGAGGGCCATGTGGGTTGTTTCACTCTGAAAGCCGGCGGATGATGACCCTAGGAATGTGTTCTTATCTGATTCTCAGAATGGCCATTACAATAATATCTGTACATCTGTGGATTGGCTGAATTCACATTGGACTGGAGAGGGAGTGTTTCTAATGCCTTATTTCTAACTATCGCCTGAACGGATTTAGAGTCTGCCTTTTTTCTGCTATCACTTCTGCTCAATAAAAGGTTCCTTTTGAAATACTCTGTTCCAAGAATTTTTACTTTCTTGAGTGAGAAGGAGAAGCAGGACCTTACGTAAAGCAGACTCTGCAAAAACGGTCAACCCGGAGCAGCGAATTTTCGCTCTACCTTGGGGACCTTGCAAATCATGTCTGAACAAAGCAGCGAGCAGGGAGAAGCCGAATGCTGGGGAGGAACATTACCACCACCCAGCCAGATGCCTGCTCTCTATACCCCATCGGAAAGGTTGAGGCAAGCCTGGAAGATCCCCCAAAAATCTGTTGGTCAGTTGGAATTGAGAAGAAGGACAGCTGGGATGGGAGTATCAAAAGTGTCACCCTCATCCGTGGCAGCCAAAAACCAGGAGGAACTGATCAAAGAACCGCTGAGGGAGGATCGATTAAAGAGACACCTCACCCAGTTGGTGATGGAGACCCTAGAGAACCTCAACATCTGAGGGGAGTCAGACCGGCAACAGAGGGGGCCTGAAATGGCAGCAGCCAACGACGTCAGGGCCTCCACTCCAAACCTGGGAACAGTCAATCAAGCTGCTGCTGCCTGCAAACCTCCCTTGTGTGGCACAAGCATCGGTGAACATCCCAGGCCAGCCCTGAGCCCTGCAGAAAGAAAGACGCCCCTCCCCCTTGCGGGTGAAATTTGATGGAGACCTGCAACAATTGGAGTTCTTCATGGCACACGTGCTCACATATATGCAGAAATATGAGCATGATTTCCAGACTCAGGGCCCCCGAGTTTGAGTCGTCACCCTAGCCCTAGAAGGAATTGCTGCCAGGTCGATGGTAACCCTGCACAACACCGACGCTCCAGAGCTGCAGAATTTTGACCATTTTATGATGCCCCTGCGACGCTGATTTGAAGACCCCCCTCAACAATTGCAAGGCCCATCACTGTATCAAAGTCATGAAGCAGGGATGGCGGCCAGTGGCAGAATACACCAAAGAGTTCCAGTGTTAGCGTTTCCAAGTAACGAACTCCAACTCAATAAATTCTGAGATAGGCATTTTCTCAAAGTTCCACTTTATTAGAGTTGAGTAAGACTTCAAAGAAGATAAGAACACCGTGATGAAAATTTTCTCTCTATTCTATACTATAGAATATTTTGTTTCCTCTGAGTTGTTTAAAATACAATCAGACTGTAATGCTAGGGGGTGATTTTAACTAAAATTTCATTTTCAAGAACTTTCAATTTTTTTCTTGTGGAAGAAAAGCATTGAACCGTGGTGGTACAATGGTTTAGAATGCAGTACTGCAAGGCTAACTCACTGCTCATTCCAGGAGTTCAAATCTCACCGGCTCACGGTTGACTAAGCCTTCCATCCTTCTGAGGTCAGTAAAATGAGGACTCAGATTGTTGGGGGCAATATGTTGACTCTTTAAACACTTAGAGAGGGTTGTAGAGCACTGTGAAGTGGTACATAAGTCTAAGCGCTATTACTGTTGCTATATTGGGCACAATAGACTAATTAGAAAATCTCTTTTTCTTTGGAGTCAAGATGTCTAAATTACCAAATTTCGGGTTTGCATTCTGCTGTAGTGACTATAATATTCCAGAGTCATCTTGTGTTAATGCTTGTTGGCACTGGCTTGTTAGAACAGAAATGAACTGTGTAAACAATGAAAGTATTAGACCAGCGGTCGCCAACCGGTGGGCCATGGCCCACCCATGAGAAAATTTTGGTGGAAATTTCACCAAATTTCAGAGAAATCTCACCCCCAGAGCACTCCCACAAAGCAATTAATCCAGACTGTGCAGAAATACAAGGCTGCGCCGCCCACATGGCCCGTGGGAACCCTCCCCACCCACTCTTTACCCAGTAAAATTGCCTGCTAAATTGCTATTTTTCCCTTTTCTGACCATCAACTTTAGATTAGCTAGGAAGCAGGAAATGGTTGGATTTCTTGCTTTCTAGCTAGTCTTTAGATCTTCTCAGCTCAACACAGCCGAACCTCCCTTAGGACTGAAGCAAGCAAATTCAGTGCAGACAAGCAAATTTGAGAGACTGAGCTAGCCGATGGCAGATAGATAGATCACTGAATGATTCTGTGTGCAACTCAATCTGCCTGCTTTGCCTGATTTTGGGTAAAAGTTGCTCTTTTTTAAATAAAAAATTCAATATTTACATGCATGGTGTGTTGTGAATTAATTTTGTGACTTTGCTTGCTAGCAAATTTTATGTGACCGACTGAGTTAGCTAATGGCAGATAGATAGATCCCTAAATGAATCTGTGATTCTGTCAGCAACTCAATCTGCCTGCTTTGCCTGATTTTGGATAAAGTTGCTCTTTTTTTTATAAAAAATTCAATATTTATATAAATATTTATAATATTTACATACAAGCCATGCCCAGCCAGTCACATGACCACTAAGCCACACCCACAAATTAGGCCACGCCCACAGAACCGGTTAGTGGTCCCTGGGATCTAAAATTATCAGTTTGGTGGTCCCTGAGGTCCAAAAGGTTGGCAACAACTGTATTAGACGACCAATTTATAGAATATGGGACTGTAACATAGGCTGAGTAGAGGTTATTGTAGTAATCAAGAGCTGGTGAAAGGTATTTCCTTTCTGAAAATGTAATATATATGTACAAACAAAGTTTAAGTAAAAGCCTTGGATTTTTATAATTTTCTCAATCCTGCTTCTAAGAAAGAGCACTGAAAATATGATAAGGCCAATAAGAATTTAAAAAAATGTATTTTATGAAAAAGTTTCATGCTTTCCAAATTAATTTCTTCTTTTGAAAAAGTAAAGAATGAGCCCAAATTTATTTTTATGTATGGCTAAATACCTAGGTACAACACGCATATTTCTCAGGAGATACCTGGCCATCAATTATATCAGTTATCCAATTGTGCTAATTTACAAGTTTTATAACTGTGATGTGTGATGCCTCAGCTTTCTTCCTCTTCTCTTTAACATTTACATAAAAACGCTGGGTAAGGTCATTGTACAGCACATCATGCAGTATCATCAATATTGGCTAAATGGGGAATGCTGTTTTGGAGCTGACCCAGTGACTAGAGGCTGGAAGGGCCTGGAAAGGGAGGGACAGGCTCCAATTCTGATTTAGCAATCGCTTTTGGTAATTGCCTCCTTTTTAATATAACATTAAAAAACCTTTTTAATATAACATTAAAAAAAGAGTTCAGTGAAGTGAGGGATTTCATTCTCTTGCTAAAGGTTCCCCCCTCCCCCCCAAAAAAATGCCACCAAAGGAACCAAAGATTGATAAGTACAAAACTCTTAAAAACATCACCAGCTACAGCAAACCTCCTTCCCAGGCAGAAGGAAATCAACAACTAGCAGATGAGCTGAATGTGTTTTACTGCAGGTTTGAAAGGAAACTACAGTCACCTATCTCCACAACCCCTACACACCAACAACAGCCAAGCCTCCTACAACTGACCACATCTCAAACACACCAACAACAGCCAAATTTCCCACAACTGGCCCCAACCCATTGGGATCATTGTGATCACAGAAAAAGAAGTGCCAGATCTATTTCATAGACAAAAGCCAGGAAAAGCACCAGGGCCAGATAAGATAATTCCTTCTTGCTTAAAAGTCTGTGCTGAGCAATTGGCCCCCATCTTCACCCGAATCTTCAATAGATCACTAGAGGTGTGCTATGTTCCTTCCTGCTTCAAACGTTCTACCATCATCCCAGTGCCAAAGAAGCCCTCCATCAAGGAACTGAATGACTACAGACCAGTTGCTCTAACATCTGTAGTTATGAAAACCTTTGAAAGACTAGTGCTGTCCCACCTGAAAGCCATCACGAATCCGCTGTTAGATTCCATGCAGTTTGCATAACAAGCAAATGGATCAACAGGTGATGCTGTTAATATGGTTCTGCACTACATCTTACAACATCTTGAATCTCCAAATACCTATGCAAGGGTCCTCTTTGTAGACTTCAGGTCAGCATTCAATACTATCATTCCAGACATTCTTCTAACTAAACTAAACCAGTAGCAGTACTTGAACACACTTGTATGTGGATCATAAGCTTCCTAACAGACAGAAAGCAGCAGGTGAAGCTAGGCAGAATCACATCTGATATGTGTACAATTAGCATAGCCCCCCCCTCCCCCCAAGGCTGTGTGCTTTCTCCACTTCTCCCTATATACCAATGACCATCTCAAATGATTCATCTGTTAAAATACTGAAATTTGCAGATGATAACAACAGTGATTGGTCTCATTCAAGATAATGACGAATCCGCATACAGACAGGAGGTTATACAACTTGCCTCATGGTGTAACCAGAACAATCTAGAACTGAACACACTCAAAACCGTAGAAATGGTGGTAGACTTTACAAGAAACCCTCCCATACTACCACCTCTTACAATACTAGACAACACAGTATCAACAGTAGAGACCTTCAAATTTCTAGGTTTTATCATATCTCAAGACTTTAAATGGTCACCTAACATGAAAAATGTCATCAAAAAAGCAAAACAAAGAATGTTCTTTCTGCGCCAACTCAGAAAGCTCAAACTGCCCAAGGAGCTGCTGATCCAGTTCTACAGAGGAATTATTGAGTCTATCATCTGCTCCTCTATAACTGTCTGGTTGGTTCTGCAACCCAACAGGACAGACACAGACTTCAGGACTGCAGAAAAAACAATTACTACTAACCTGCCTTCAATCGACTTGTATACTGCACTGAATCAAAAAGAGGGCTGTGAAAATATTTACAGACCCCTCACATCACAGACATAAACTGTTTCAACTCCTTCCCTCAAAACGATGCTATGGGGCACTGCACACCAGAACAGCTAGACACAAGGACAGTTTTTTTCCCTAATGCCATCACTCTGCTAAACAAATAATTCCCTCAACACTGTCCAATTATTTACAAAATCTATTACTATTAATTTTCCTATCGCTCCTTATCATCCATCCCTTCCCACTTGTGACTGATTGACTGTAACTTTGACGCTTGTATCCTTATGATTTATATCGACTGTTTCCTAGTATGATTTGATTGCTGATTGTACCCTATGGCTATTAGTAAGTGTTGTACCTTACAATTCTTGACTCTTGACAAATGTATCTTTTCTTTTATGTACACTGAGAACATATGCACCAAAACAAATTTCTGAGTTGGTGCATAAAGGACATTTGTTGTTGTGCTTTTTGATGACATTTCATGACTTGGTCTTCATAAAAAGTAGCTTTGGAATTGAAGCCATATGTGTTAAAACAAAATTATTTCTGTTTAAGTACAAGTATGCAAAAAGTTTCAAGATTAATCCAAGTTGTTTAATGGCTTTAAATATCTGGGTGTTGTACTAAGGTTTAAGTAGAAAGAGGTTTCAGCTGAAAATATACAATGAGTAGCATAGAGATGCATGGTAGCGCTTTTTCTTTCTTTCTTTCTTTTTCTTTCTTTCTCTTAAAAGGAAGAAAGAAAGAAAAGAGGGAAGGGAAGGGAAAGTGAATGAGATATGGATGGATGGATGGATAGAGAGAGGGAGGAAAAAAGAGAGGAAGGACCACAAACCCTGGCATTAGAGGCAGCTTCAGCGGACTCTTTGAAACAGCACAGCAATTCAGGGCTGCTCTGACATTCAACCCCCTGCTCCAAGACCATTGTTAAGGTGAGTTTCTCTCTTTTGACCCAGCCAGTCACACAGCCACATATCCACGACCACCAAGCCACCTCACCCAGTCACACGACCACAGCCACGTCCACCCAGTCACATGATCACCAAGCCACTCCCACAGAACCATTTGTTAAAAAATTTGAATCCCACCCAGATGTATTCAACTGGTTTGCACCGGTTTGGGCGAACTGGTAGCGGTGATTTGGCATGGGTGACCCCTGGCTGGCCATGCCCCTGACCTGGTCACCCGGTCACTCACTTGTCCTGGTCGCTCTCCTAGCTTTCCTTACCATGTGGCGGTTGTGGTGCAGCTCGGGCGGATGTCCTGTGGCTGCTGCACATGCGCATTGCGTGTGAAACTGCTACACATGCAGTGCTCATGTGCAGTGGCCCCGGGACATCCGCCTGCCTGCCTGCCCTCCTGGAACATGCTTTCTTCCTTCTCCCGGCGGATGCGCCTTTTCCAGTCTGGCCCGGCATGACCAGCCAGTAGGTGGCCATATGTCCAGCCACCCCTTTTTCAGCGCAAAAAGCCTTCCCCAACTGGACAGCTGCTTCCCTCCTTCTCTGCCTGTTTGTTCTGTATGGCCGAGGAGGAGGAGAGCAGTCAGCCGGTTGGGGCAGGCTTCTTGCGCTGCAAAAGAGGTGGCTGGAGACTGAAGAGTCAACCTTCAGCTGCCTCTTTCGCAGTGCAAGAAGCCTGCGCCAACTGGCCGACAGCTCTCTTCCTCCTTGGCCATACAGAACAAACAGACAGAGAAGGAGAGGAGCAGCCAGCCGGTTGCGCTGAAAAAGGGGTGGTTGGAGGCAGCTCTTCTTTGGTCTCCCGCTGCCTCTTTCGAAGGCTGCACCACTCTGCTCAGACTTGCTTGGGCAAGTCTCTCTGGTGCAGCAGGCTCAATGGGGTGGACCTGCGTGGCTGGCACTTAGAACGTGGCTGCGGCGGTGCACTGGAAAAGTGGAGCAAAGCCGCTGCAAAGCCTATAGCCGCCGCATGGTTTTTTTGGTGCAGGAGGAAGAAAGGTAAGGTTTCAGGCAGTCAGAAAAGCTGCCTAGCCCAGAGCTGCCAGCAGGGGGGGAGAGGCTTCAGTACACGCCTTGCTTGAATTTCCCAGCTGCAAAAGTGGGAGGGGAGGAAGTCCTGCCTGCGGTCCCTTTGTTGGACCCGGAAGCCTTGCCTGCCGGCTTTTTTGGCCAACGTGGGAGGGAGACAGAAAGAGAGAGAGGGAAAGAGAGAGAGAGTGAGAGAGAGAAGAAAGTGAGAGAGAAGAAAGGGAAAGAGAACGAAAAAAAGGAAGAAAAGGGATAGACAAAGATGGGATGGAAGGAAGGGAAAGAGGGAGGGAGGAAGGAGAAAATGAATGAGATATATGAATGGATGGATGGATAGATGGATGGAGGGAGGGAGGGAGGGAGGGAGGGAGGGAGGGAGGAAGGGAGAGAGAAAAGGAGAGGAAGGATGGATACAAACCCTGGCTTCAGAAGACTCCTTGAAACAGCACAGCAATCTAGGACTGGAAGGGATCTCGGAGGTCATCTTCTAGTCCAAGGGTCTTCAAACTTGGCAAGTTTAAGACTTCTGGACTTCAACTCCCAGAATTCCTGAGCTAACATGACTGGAGGAAGATTTCTGGGAGTTGAAGTCCACAAGTCTTAAAGCTGTCAAGACCCCTCCAGCAGGAGATCCTTACAGAATCATAGAATAGCAGAGTTAGAAGGAACCTTGGAGGCCATCTAGTCCATTCCCCTGCTCCAGCAGGAGACCTTATATCATCTGGAATCTGGATTATTTTGGTGCCTCTAACAGAGAGGAAAATTGGCAGAGGAGTGTAGTAGGACAAGGCTGCCATGCAGAGGAAGGCAGAGATAGTCCTTCACTTATGATCACAATTGAGCCCAAAATTTTGATTGCTAAGCAAGAGCATTGTTAAGTGAGTTTCATCACATTTTACTCAATCCATGACACCTCCTGGGTCTAATGGTCATGTGCAGGCTAGGGAAGTAAATCTGAAGGCGTGTGCAATGTTCTAATGTACAGAAGTTCTAGTTAAACGTGTGGCAGAAAGTGGACTATGGGTGTGTTTTTCCAAACACAGTGAGGTTGAATGTGTATAGTTTTAGAAGAGCTCTGTGTGTGTATGTGTGTGTACATACACATACAGTATATATAGTAGATAATGTATCTTTTTGTGTGCCTTTACACACACTATACTATGCAATATGTATGTACACATATGGCATATATACATAGGATTAAATAGTGTATTTTGGATGTTCAGTAATAGTAAATGGAGAGGGAATTGTATCTCTTTGAGGCCAGGCAAGGCATCCCTTGACGTGAGTGACATCAAGTTGGCCACACTCACCCAGTCACCAAGCAATGCCTACCAAGCAACGCCCACCCAACCACATGACCACCAAGCACATTGAGGGGCTACCACAGAGAAGAAGGGGCCAAGCTATTTTCTAAAGCACCTGTAGGCCAGACAAGGAATAATGGATGGAAACTGAACAAGGAGAGATTTAACCTGGAAATAAGGAGAAACTTTCCGACAGTGAGAACAATCAACCAATGGAACAGCTTGCCCTCAGAAGTTGTGGGAGTGCCATCACTTGAGACTTTCAAGAAGAGATTGACTGCCATTTGCCAGAAATAGTGTAGGGTCTCCCGCTTGGGCGGGGCGGGGGGGTTGGACTAGATGACCTATAAAGTCCCTTCCAAATCTGATTATCTGTTATCTGTTAACTGCCCTGTCACACGACCACCAAGCACACCCGTCCAGTTACATGACCACCAAACCACGTCCACCAAATAAGCCACGCCCACAGAACCGGTAGTAAAAAAAAAATTGAATCCCACCACTGATTATTCGTGACATCAGGAGGAAAAAAGGCTCAGCTTATTAAATATCTCATCATATGATTGTGATGCCCTGTAAAATATAAACTGTACCCCTCACCCGCGCTCCCCCCCTCCCAGTGATCCTGGTTTGCTGTAAGAACCATGCTTGCTTTAAAGGGAGCGTTCCTTTTAGTGCAATGCTCTATTAATCCGCCACATGTCATAACCCAAACTTAACAATACACCTTCCCGCATTCTCGCCTTTTTCTAGCCGTGGCTTCGAATTCGCGTCCCCGCCCAATCCGGTCGACAGCCGCTGTCGCGGAACTTTGTGCTGACCCGGATGATCACGGCACAAAACGACAGCGGTGCATGATTGGCGCCCACGTAGATCGCTGACGCCTCGTAAGCAAGTGGCCAAAAGTAGATGCCTCCGAGAAGCCTGGGTGGCATTCATTTTATTTATTTATTTGATTTGTCAATCGCTTACAAGGTAACAGGTATAAGCATAATAATAGTTATGAATACATGGAAGGGATGCATACAAGAAAAATAAAAAGAAACAACAGGGACGGTAGGCACGGTGGTGCGCTTATGCACGCCCCCTATTCATATCCCCCTTTACTGTCCCCCCCCCCGATACAGCTGGTATCGGACCTGGCTTGCAAAAACCTCGGACTTACCCTGCAATAAACCATTTACTACACCTTTTTTTGGTGGCCATCCCCATCCCCCACCACACACACACACACACACACACACAAACACACACACACACAAACACAAACACACACACACAAACACACACACACACACACACACATTGGGGGCTACATTATGGCAATATACCCATGACGTCAAAGGGAATACCTCTCTATTGAGATGCTCGGGGTATTAATGTGACAGCGCAACACCCGATGGCGGTTTCATAGGCTTCGGCTTTCAAGTTCAAGTTCAAGTTCAACCTTGATTGTCAACGCCCAACATTTCGCTGTTCTACTTAGCCGCTTATTTCCGTCTGTGTTTTAAAAGACTCCCGATCGTCATTTTCCCCGCCCTTTGTTCTGTCTACCCTCCAAAGCCCTGCCGCTTAACCCAAGAGCAGCAGCCAAAAGCTTTGATTCATCATATTAATAGACCGATCCACCATCCTCCGCTTTTCCGCTCTGCGCCTTTAAGATCGAGTTGATGAAGTCAGCGCAGAAGCCGGGACTGCCGCCGAAAGCGGAAGTGGTGGGCGGGGACAAAGGGAAGGCAGCGGTGCTTTCTGCCCCCCTCCCCCTCACCTCCCCCTTGCGCGAGAACACCCGCCAGCTGACTGGCTGACGGCACGAGAGGCGCCCTCGGGGTGGGTGACGTAACGGGGACGGAGAGGGTGGGGGGGCGTTAGCGCCCCGGCGCGCGGTGCCTCCGCCGCAGAGCGAAGGTGGAGGGGTCGGGAATGGCAGCGGTGGCGACCCCGGGGGGAGCAGAGGCATCCCCGCTGCCCACTCCCGGAGGGGGTGGGGCTGGACAAGGACCGGGGCCCCGGCTGCAGCAACCCCAAGAAGAAGAAGAACACGAAGTGGTTCGTGTGCGGGTCAAGGTGAGCGACCAAGAGGCCAGGGGTGGCGAGGGTTCACTGGCTGGGGGGAGGAAAGGAGATGCCACAGGTGGGAGATGCCTCCCAGGTGTTCCCCATGGACCGCTGGATCTAGTCGCCCAAAGGATCTTGCCTCATAATGATGTCACAGGGCAGGGCAGCCTCCCTCCACCTGGGCTCTCTAGGTTGCTGAGACTAGGATGGTGCCTGGAAAATGGGGGGCGGGGAGGGGGAGCTTGGAAGGGTGGCCCACAAGATTGTTGGAGCTGAATCTGCAGCAGGATGAAATGTGGATAATAATTGGGTAAGAAATTATTGAAGGATTGAACACCAGAGGAAAGTGGAGCTGGGGTTCCAACATTATTCTTCAGCAGCATTTGCACTGGGAGATTTAATTGTAGGGAGTAGTTGGCTGTGAAATTAGCCACACAGTTGGCATGGGAATCTGCTTATTTCCAAGGTAACCTTGCAAAATGTATATATTATTGCCGTGGCAGAGACATTGCTCCTTTGTTCAGGAAAGCATAGGCTCCAATTTTCATTGTTTCATAAAATGTGCTGAAGTCACTGATTGTTCAGACATCATGCTAGATTTTGGTTTGTATTAACTGTAGCTTGGAATTAAGACTATATTTCAATTTCCAGTTCGGTAATATGTATTGTTTTTCTAACCAACCCTAAACTTTTCTAAATACAACATACTCAAGGCATATTCTGGTGTTCTGATTTTAAATAATTTAGAAATAAGGATATTTTGTTATTGTGATTTATTAGATTTAGTATAGCTGCCTATTCTAGTAGATTCTTCCATGTTATAAGAAACATATATGTTACAAGGAACTACATAATTAAAAATATTTACTGGCAACTACAACCTCTCTTATTTAGAAATATGTCTTTATTTGAGCTCTTGATTTTTGATTTTTGAATTGGACACTATTGTTCTGATTCATGTCAGAATCAGGTCTTTGATTCAATGCTTCAATAAATATAATAATTTGGACCATATTCTAAATTCCATTCAGACATGGGAATTATATTCTTGTTATAAAAAGCCAAAAGCCATTTTGTCCTATTTACTTCATATGGTTTTTTGCAACACTTTTAAATACATATGAAGAACAGAAGCTTAAATAATAGTTATGTACATTTGAATATATATTGATCCTGGCCCTCAATATTTATAGTGATCTTTCATTATTTCATTTCTTCTAAGTATATTGGAGTCAGTTCCCAGAATTCTTCTCCAGTGTGGTTAATGATAGATGTTTGATCTATTCATTTGGGAAATGCACATGAATTTTTGTTCACTTATCACTCAAAGTTGATTAGGGAGAGTCAATAGCAAGCTGTTTCTAATTTATTTTCCCTTCTCTTTCTCATAGTGATTCTTTTTCTTCAGAAGGCATGCCTATAAGCAAAGAGAGGAAATGAAATATTAACAATATACTTCAATGGAGATTGCCTGACAAATATGGGATTGAATCAGATGTGGTCATAATCTTCATTGTATAATGAAACAGTAATAACATTTCTTTATTTTGTCCCAGGAAATGCTGAGACTCTGTACATTATATGTATAGATTATGCAGACTATCCAGTTAATAGCACTGTGTTTTAAATCTTACCTATATGTGCAATTTCTGCAGAAATGTGAAGGCTTCTTGCAACCTGAGTTCCGGACTTTTGCTGTGGACCCACAGATCACTTCACTGGATGTATTGCAGCACATTCTTATCAGAGCGTTTGACCTCAATGGGTGAGTTACAATACAGAATAACCAGAGTTGGAAGGGACCTCGGAGGTCTTCTAGTCCAACTCCCTGCACAAACAGGAGACCCTATATCACACGAATGGCTGTCATTTGTGGCATATTTGGAACAGCCCTTCTTATCAATGGAGACCAAGTGGAGCAGGTGGCCAGTTTTAAGTTTCTGGGTATTATCCTAAAAGAGGACTTGACCTGGGGTGCCCACATTGCAGCCCTGGTCAAAAGGGCCCAGCAGAGATTATACTACTGAGACTTCTCAGAAAACAACAACTGAATGAAAAACTGCTGGTGACTTTCTAACGCTGCACCATAGAGAATATCTTAACTTACTGCATCTCTGTATGGTTTGCCAATTGCACAGTGGCAGATAGGAAAGCACTCCAGACGGTTAATGTCATTGCCCAGAAGATCATTGGTTGCCCTCTCCCCTCTTTGGAAGAGCTGTATAGCTCCTGCTGTCTTAAGAAAGTTCAAAACATTCTCAAAGATCCATCTCATCCTGGGAACCCCTTTTTTTTAAACTATTACCATCTGGCAGACGGTACAGGATAATAAAAACAAGGAAAAATAGGCTGAAAAACAGCTTCTATCCCAGGGCAGTAGCTCTGTTGAATTCTACTATATAGTGCAGTGTTGGGGGTTTTCAATTCAATGTATAGAATGTGAGGGATGTGTGTTTATGTTTGTTTTCATAATGTACACTGAATATGGTATTTAATTTCATTGTATGAGGTGCAATGACAATAAACTAAACTAAACTTTTCTATTGAATAGAAATATTGAAATTCAATGCTATCATTTATGTCATGTCAGTTCTGGAAAACAAGTGCACGGAGAGAGGATGGAAATAAATGGCCCTGTCTTTCAGCTCCCATTGTGATTGCTCCAATTAATGAAAGCAAATTTTGCAGCACATCATTGATGGGGCTACAAGCTAAGGATTTTTGTTTTGAGATATTGGAAGGAGAGTGAGAACTCTGACCGTGAACTGTGAGCAAAGATCCTTTCCCTCATTATGACATCATATATTACATTATCAATGAAGCTAAAAAAGAATGCCACGTACCAAGAGGGAGACTGCTAATGCTGTACGGGGATGTTCTAAGAAAATGAGAGGATAGATGTTTTGACATGCCTGAATAAAGAGGGACAGTATGTTTCATTTTAAGAAAAAAAACACCTATTTTAGACACCAATTTATTGCTAACTTCTCATGTGATTGTAAATATAGTGAAGGAAAACTATGCTGTTCCTCTTTTTAAAAAAATTATATCAGCTGGGTAGCCTTCAAAAGCTTATGGAACCCCCTCCAGCAATTGTGGCTCCACAGAATCCCAAATGACATAGCTGGAATTCAGCAAGGCACTGACCAAATATTGCAGTCTCCTTGTTTTCAAAATTGGTGTTGGTGTTGGTGATGATCCCGAGAGGCATTCTCTCCTAACTCATTTCCATCCTTACGACTCACTACAGTGGCTTCTCAAGTCAACTTCCTGAGTGGTGAATATTGGACAGGTTTTGATTATTTTTAATCATGGGGTGGTGATCGTTTGCCTCTTAGAGCAGGAGTTCCTACCCCCACCCCCCAGGCTGCAGACCATTGCCCGAGCCAGGGCCTGCTTGGAACTGGGCCGTGCGAATGGCGAATGGCAGGCTGTCATGCATGCACAGCTCAACCTGCACGAGCGGCGGGCCAATGCACCTACACACGTGCATAGCTCAACTTGTGCACTGCCCTGTCACTCATGTAAGTTAAGCTGTGCATGCATGTGCACCAACCCATCGCTCACGTAGCCCGGGTCCTTTCCCCACTCCAGCCGGACCATCAAGCCACAGAGGTTGGGGACCACTGTCTTAGAGGCTATCTCTCCCCAGTATTTTATCTCTGGAAAAAAGATCAGCCCTGTCTCCCTTTTTGAATGATCTCCTACAACCTTTGCAATGTTGATTACTCTTGTATTATTCTCTAAGGAGGATTTGGTCTGGCTGGAATTTGCCGCAAAGCCCCACTTAACACCAGGCCTTATTTCGCAGTACAGATTGTTTAGTGCCCACGTGATTTCTCATCTTATTTTCTACATAAATATCTACGTGCCATGCTGCGAAAGAGATATTTAGCTTTAGTGAAAAGAACTCTAAACCCTTTCCCTGTATCAGGAAGAAGAATTTTACCATCAGCTATTTAAGCCGAGATAAGCAAAACCAAGAAATGTACTTGTCATTGATGTCAGACTGGGATCTGGGGATGGCCTTTGCTGGAGCTTCTAAGCCTTTTTTACAACTAAAGATAGACATCAAGCCCTTGGAAGACAGTGAGTAATTTTTACTTGTCATTAACTAGAGAGCAAATAATAAAAGATTCTATTCCCTCACATCTTGTTCTCATTCTATACACTTTACTGCAGGGGGCATGTTCCATCAACAGAGTTCTTTATCTTTACCTTCTCTATTTATATTGTTCTTGAGGGGATGGTGGCTGATAGCTGTTGTAGAAGAGAAGGTATGAATCACAGCATTGACAGATACAGCATTGTTAGGCATAGTCATGGATGGGGAAACAGCAATAGGGTTGAGCAGGTAAATCTCTGTGTGTGTGCGTGTGTGTGTGTGTCTGTATTTTGGCACATCCCACCCATTGCTTGACTCACTCGAAAACTATCTGTTATCAGGCCCCTTTTTGTATTTCATCAGCACCTCTTTCCAGCTTGAAGCATGCAAAAATTAATGTGGCTTAGAACATTATGTAATCTAATCACCAAAGACAAGTTCAGAATTCCGGGTGAAAACTCTGCTGACTTAGAATGCAGTTAGACTGAAATATAAACTTGAAAAGCCGCCCCCCCCCCCCCTTATTTTCCTCAAAAGAACCAAAGTAAGTGAATGCATGATTTAGTAAATCGTAGTAGTTGCACTAAGTTTGTTTTAAATTATTCTCTTCTTATAACGAGATATATATACATTCTTGTTTGCATCCTTTTTGGTAGACATCTTTGTCCCTGTGAAAGTGCGAATGCAGAGTGGAGAGAGGGATTGAAGAACTGGTTTGAGAAATGTGCTTACAATGTGGTACTCTTTCAGGCCCCCTGCTAGAAGATTGGGATATTATCAGCCCTAAGGATGTTATCAGTACCGACTTGCTGCTAGTGGAGAAGAGATCTCTGGCGGCTGCAGCCTTGCCCTTCACCCAATCCATCATTTCCCAGGTGGGCCTTCAGAGAGTTTATATTTTCATTTAATGGTATTTGCAAGATCTAATAATGCAAAATGGAGTGCCCCACATTCTTTTGAGTCAGTTTCAATACTGTTATAGTTTTCTCTTGTAAAAGCACAGTGTTTATATGCACAAGATGCTGGTTGTTTTCTTTAAAGACCTTAATGGCTTGAGGTCTGGATATCTAAGAGATTGCCTTTCTCTGGTAAAAATCTATCAACTTGCCCTGAACAATCAGAGAAAGGCTGCCCAGGGTCCCCATTTACTAGGAGAAGCAGTGAGAGAGGGCCTGACAACAGCATTCTTTGTAGCACTCTTTGTCCTATGGAACAGCTTATGCTCCAAAGTGAGGATGGATCCCACTGTTGTGGCCTTCTGGAGAATTGTAAAAGAGTTATCTTTTCCAGAGGGTCTTTCAGAATTGATTCTGAAGCCATCAGAATGAGCTTTATTCTAATATGTTGCAGTATTTATCTAGTAGTTATGCAGTTTGTGCTTTAGCCTGGCAAGATTCCTGTCAATAAGGAAACAACAAATATACTACTCTGATCAGCTCATTGCGTGGCTTCTGGTTTTTGTGCCTGACACAAATTACCCTTCCCCAGCCCTCTAATTTTTAAGGAGTAATTAACCTAAAATCTTGCATGGTAAAATATGGAACTATTTGTGATGTGTGGTTTGGATTTTTTTTTCCTTCCAGCTTTTAAGTCATTGACTGTTGTTTTTGACCTCAGATTTCTTTTTTGCGTTTTGTCAGGTGGGACGGACATTGTCAAAAGTCCAGCAGGCACTCAGCTGGTCCTATGGGGAAGACGTCAAACCTTTCAAACCTCCTTTGAGTGACTCAGAATTCCATACGTATTTGAATCATGAAGGCCAATTGACAAGACCAGCAGAACTGCGTCTCCGAATCTTCCATGGTGGAGTTGAACCTTCATTGCGCAAGGTGAGAAGGAGCATTTGGGAACCAACTTTCCGTCTTGAGAGAGGGATGCAAGATTTAAATGAGGAAGAGAACCTTCTATTCCTTTATTTTCGCTCTGAAGCAATAGTCTTGGCCTTCCTAAGTGCTGGTAGTAGCCTTTTATTATAGGGGAAGGATTTATTCCCGTAGCTGATCCATCACTATTGATGAAGAAAGTTTCTTTAAAAACTGAATCCACCCTATCTCTGCAGGTTGTTTGGAGATATTTGCTAAATGTCTATCCTGATGGCTTGACTGGACAGGAGCGTATGGATTACATGAAGCAGAAGACACGTGAGTATGAGCAACTGAAGGGGGAATGGGAAGCACGGACCAACCCTGAAGACCTGGATTTCATCCGTAGTAATGTGCTGAAGGATGTTCTGCGAACAGATCGCACTCATCCCTACTACGCTGGTTCAGATGATAATCCTCACCTGACAGCCCTGCATGATCTGCTGACCACCTATGCTGTGACCCACCCACAGATTTCCTACTGTCAGGGTATGAGTGACATTGCTTCTCCCATCCTGGCTGTAATGGACAGTGAAGCCCATGCCTTCATCTGTTTCTGTGGCATCATGAAACGCCTGGAAGGTAACTTCCAGGTAGATGGTGAAGTCATGTCAGTTAAATTTACCCATCTCAAGCTTCTCCTCCGCCATTCAGATCCGGATTTCTACTCCTATCTCCTGTCTCGGGGTGCTGATGACCTCTTCTTTTGCTATCGCTGGCTGCTGTTGGAGCTGAAACGGGAGTTTGCATTTGAGGATGCCTTGCGCATGCTGGAGATCACATGGAGTTCCTTTCCTCCTGATCCTCCAGAGAAGGAAGTGGAATTAGAGGGCCCTCCAGCCAGGCCCGGAGACAGCAGCCAGTCTATCCGAAGGAGACACATGCTACGCCCAGCTTGTAGTTTTGAGGCAGCTGGGGATCGGCCGTGCCAGGGGGCAGTTGCTGAAGAGAAGGTATTATTAAAGCAGTCTAGTTTTGGGGAATTCAAGTATTACATTACTCATAATGAAGACAATTTGGAGGATGAAGCGTCAATCAGATCTCAGAACTCGGAGGATGAGAAGGAAGATTGCGCCAGCGAACAGGATCCCTTGATTCAGACAACTAACATGGCTAAATCCTTCTCTGCTCCATCTCTTCGGGCCTTGACACCACCCTCTCGAGATTCTGCCTCCTCCTCAACTAATGGCAATGAGGAAAGTCAATCTGAGGAAGAGAAGGGAGACTCTGTAGTGAATACACCTTCTTCTCCTTCCCATGGACCCACTTCTTCTTCTACTCCTCCTGCCCTAGTCAGCCTCCCTCCTCCGCAAGAATTTGGCAAAGGCAATCCCTTTGTACTCTTCTTATGTCTTGCCATTCTTTTGGAGCATCGAGACCATATAATCAAAAACAACATGGACTACAATGAGTTAGCCATGCATTTTGATCGCTTGGTTCGCCGGCACAACCTTAATAAGATCCTTCACCGTGCCAAGGCCCTGTTTGCTAACTACTTACAGTCAGAAGTCTGGGATTCTGAAGAGGGAGATGAGGCAGCAGCCGAATCTCCTGCGGTTTCATGATTCCCCCTTCGTCTTGATGTGTAGGGACGGGTTCCCTGCGGTCATTATGGTGCAAGCATCGATGTGGAAGAGTGGCCAGTGAAGTAATCCAGTTTAGGCTCAATCATTCAGCAATCCTCTTGGAAGATGGTCTGGAGCAACTAGATTGGATTGCCACACTCAATACACCTTCTGTATCTAATGTATCTGTTTTTAATGAACTCTTTGGGCAAATATCCTATCCATTTTGGTGCCCCCTTCCCTTCCAAGTGCTAAATAGTCTTTTTCAAAGAAAAGTTTACCCTGGAGCAGCCAGGTTCTTCCTATTTCCCCTCCCTAATCAATATCTCCCAAATATTTCTCCCTCTGTCTCCCGCCCACTTCATTTCTTAAGATGTTGGTTGCTAAGAGACCCAGATTGATTTCTGATCCTTCTGGAATCAGGATCTTTTCTTCCACATAGCTCTGCCAAAAACATTTTTAATGTTCCATCATGGTATATTTTTATTTTCCAGCAGTTTAAGCTCATTAGAAGTTCTACAGAGATGCTTCAACTTAAAAAAAAAAAAAACCTCATTTGCTTATTTCAATGTTTTTTGGGCCAAGTTAGCTTTTTTTTTTTTTTTAAAGCACTTTATTTTTCTGTTCCACTTGTACCTTTTGATTGTTAAAAATATCCCTAATATCCATATGCATGTAAAAACAAAACACACTGGATGTGTTCAAAAACCAAACTGGCAATTATCTGAAGGATAGTCCACAGTTTAACAAGAGGTTGGGCAGAGAGAATAAGTGGAGACCTGATGCCAAAGTGCCCTTAACAGAATAAATTTGAGGTGTGCAGTACTTTATACTGTGCTTGCACGTGCCTTTTGATTAGTTGTCTTCCCAATAACATAACATCCAAGACTGACTCTCTGCACATATAATCATGTCTGAATAGGTGAGGTCCACTTGTAGGTGATTTAGCTGGCCCTATTTAAATCCAGAACCTTGCTCAAAGTGGCAGGTTGACATAATAGCTCTAAAATATGTAGCAGGAAATTCTGTATCTTGGAGCTAAACAGAAGTCATTTCTACTACTATTTGTTAACTTGACACCAAGGAGGAACACATAATACTGTGCGCAATTTGATTTCCTGCCAGAGAACTTTTGAATCTTTAACTCTCCCCAATGGCTATTTTAGGTTACGGTAAAAATAGATTCTTGCTCTTGCCTGTTGTCTACAGTTAAACTAGATGAGAGAGGTGATAAGAAATTGAAGTTTGAAGACAGTATTGAATGATGTCAAATCTGAGCTATGTTGGTTGCATCTTTTTCTGTCTAGGTCCAAAGTCATCTGCCTAGAAGAATTTTTCCCATTCTGCTTTAATCCGTTGAGCAGAAAGGCAAAATTCTTGGTATCAGCCAGCTGTGTTCCTTGAAGTCAGTTTTCTACCTGTAACATCATCAGGCAGTTTGAATCCATATTTCTTTTAAGTTCTTACAAGTTAGGCATCTTCTGCATCTATTAATATTTTATTTTGAGACACAGGGAGGAGGAAATGTCTTCCCTTAGTAATATTGGATATACAAGCACATGGCTATTGGCTTTTTTCCCTTAGCCTCAGCCTTTGTTTATTGGGTAAAGCTGGCATGCAGGGTTTTTCTAATCCATTTTAATTAAATGGCCACTAGAAGGAGCTGGAACTTAATTTAAGGTAACCTGTGAAGCAACAGTGAAATAGGTCTGTAAAATAGGCACAGGCAACTTATCACACTCACAATCCCTTTTCATTAGCCTTCTTAGCTAGAGTGAATGAGATTTTGTAACATCTGGAAGACTGCAACACCTGTATTCTTTACTTGTTTGGATGGATAGCATTTATGAAGTTGGAATAATTGCAGGGATGATGATATTTAATCAAAATATTTAAACTCTTAAGCTTTTGGAGAGGCCAAGAAAAGGGCATTTGGGTTCCTCATACTGATAGTTAAAGTGTGTTACTACTAACTCATGGCTGTAAATGGTGCCTTAAGAGCTTTGATATTAATGAGGTGCATCCCCCCGCAATATAGAAATCAGCATGTTCTTAATAGTCTTAATTTACTCAGCTGTTTCCTGAGCGAGCAATATGAGTTGTGAACACAACATTTGGAGGTCATAAGTGAACCAGGTATTATGGATTATAATTGACATTTCTAATTATTTTTCAATACTTTCCCGTGTGTGTAATAGTCCAATCTGGGACCATCACATTGCACACATTTACTTTTCTAAAGGTAGAGTTCTATGTCTTTTTCCAACCAAACATCATTGTTTTGGTTTTAGTGATCTTGAAACTTCAGATCCACTCAGACTGCTAGTTCAAAACTCGCCATGTAAATTACCCTGCATTCTGATCATGCTGATGGTATTCCAACTCGTGTAACAGTAGCTAGTGATGTTGGAGGGCAACCAGGCAGGCTGTGGAAATACCAAAATATCAAGGCCAATTCTTTCTGTGCTCCATGTTGCCTAAGCTAGCTTCCTATCTAATTTATAACAATGCTTTTCCGTGAATTTTTTCTTCTTCTAGAAAAGGTTTCTGCCTAAGAATCAATGGCTATTTCCATCATGATTTGCTCTTTGCGTTACCATGAGCTTACATGAGAGCATGCATGTAATAAACTATAATTAGTTGAGGTTGGAATTTGAAGCCATATGTTAACCTTCTCACATGACATCTGAGAATATAAGAGCAGTCAAGTGATATGATAACATTATGCTAGTCCTTAGATGGTCTAGGCTGACTTGATACCAGATATGAAGTCTCCAGCCATATTTATCTGCATATTTCAAAGTACTAGTGAGAGGTGGGTACATCTTACTGCTTCTCTTAACAGTGAGCATTTCATATGCTGTTGGTGATACTGAATTGGGTAGAATATTGAATAAAATATTTTTACGTAAACTCATGGACTTCCTCAAAAGATCTGAGGCAGTAAGATGACGTGGAGCAGCAACAGCTATTGCATAGACTTCCAATGTGTGAGATTAATTTTCTGTTTTAATTGGGTTTGGGCATATTTTAATCAATACCAATTTTAATCAACACCAATTCCAAAGCATTGGTTTGGCCCAAGCCAACTTCCCCCCTTTTGATTCTTGATTTGTAGGTAAAGGGCTAATATTGCTGGGTTTAAGCTGTGGCATTTTTTTTCAGATAGGAACGCCTTTTCTTTTTAGCTTATCCCTTTCTAAATTTCTGCTGAGATTTCTAACAGGGCTGTCAGTACAAAATAGTTACTATTGGAACCACATCGGTTGCATTAGTTTTAAGTGTTTGATTTTCAACAGTAGGTAAATTGCAGGCAACGTACTTTATTCTTGTGGAGGGTGGATCACAGACCCCCTTTGGTGATTTGCTTCCTCCATGGTGCTATTGGAGTCTCTGTGCCTCAGCCAGGTTCTCTTCGTTATTTGTTTTACTTCCGGACAACTGGTAAACAGTCTGGATAGCATTTCCCCCCCTCCTTATGAGGACAGGATGGGCCTGACCTGTGCCTTTTCCTATGCTCAGAAAACTCACCTTAGGATTAAATTTGAACCTGCCACCAAGTTTGAATACAGAGGTAAGACTCAATCATTGGTAATAATAGGGTGTGCACTTGTTTTGAACCTTAACTTTGGACTGATTGGGAGGTAGAGGTGTTCATTTTATCTGAGATGTCAAATCACAAATTACATATTAAATTGTGATTCATGTCTTTATGAGGCAAACACTATAAAATAAGTAAAACTAACCTAAAAATAAGTTCCTATTTCAGATGCAACAGACATGTTTCTTACTTCAGAGAGATATCCAACCGAAATATAGTCTCTTGCATCCGAAGTCTTTAAATGAGAATCTATGAAATGAGAATTCATTATAGTGTTTTTGATTAAATGAATCTTTGCTGTATTTCAAAAGCATGCAAATACTTCATGTCCATAAAAGTTTAGGAAAAGAACAAGCAAACCTCCATGCTACTGGCAGTGATGCTGTAATTGTATAATTTTCACCTCCTTTCAATTAATTGATTGACTTCGGTGACCATCCCAAGTTTATGATTAAAATGTATTGCTTCTGCAAATCTCTCTATAATTCTACTTGCTTATTTTTCACTGCTGCTTTCTTTCATTAATGTACTAAACTAGTTCTCTGAAGCAAAAAATGGAATTGACTAATCCTATATTGCCAAAATAATTAGTTATATCAGTTGGAGAAGAAAATACCTTAACAGACCCTCTTTGTATTGTTGAGATGTCCCTGAACTTTCCTTGCCTTATAATCCCTTGCCTGCTGCTCTGGGTTTTCTTCCCTCTCTACTGTTATCACCAACAACAACGTTTTATTTCAGATTCTCCTATTTGTTTCTCAGGCAGAGAATCTGACCAACAGGCAGCTACCACATCCAGATGGATCTGATCTAGTTATTAAAATTCAATGAAACAGCCTGGCAGTTTGAATGAAATGAACAGAAATTCTTTTGTGCTCTTGGTTGGTTTGGTAAGATTTGCATAAGGGTTTTGTCAGGTTTCTTTAATAACATGAATAGTGGTGATAATACGGTTAATAACATGAATAGTGGTGATTATATGGAAGTTACCTGCATGCCTTATTTCTGCTTCTAGATGAACACCAAGAGGGGAGTCCTGCTTGGAGTTTATCATAGGGGTCCAAATTCTCCCCCCTTGACAATTTTGAGAACTATGTTGGAGCCTCCTATGGTACTTGAAAGCTGGTGGCCAAATTTTGTTAGATTTCCTTCCTCCGTTTCTGTTCCCATGCCTGAGAGAAGACTTCTAATTTATTAAAGTTTGTTATTCTGTGTTATATTTATATGTATATATTTTTATCTTGCCATTGTATTGTATTTATTTATACAAGGTTTTTTTTTTCCTTTTTGTTGTGATGCTTTGCATTTGTAACAGGAGCTTGTGAAGAGTACCAAGGCTTTAAAGGAAGGTTGTATGAGCTAGGAACCGGTGGTGCCAGAATCCTGGTGCTTGCATATTTGGTCTAATATGTTACACCAAGTCTTAAAAAGATGGTGAGTTTGTTCAGAGCTGAAGAATACCCTTTTGAAAGTTAGGTTTCCAGTAAAAAGATAGAAGGGGGCTGAATAAAGTGTATAGCCAAAGGCATATAAACTGGCCAGCTCAGATAGAGGTATCTGTGACAGTATCATCCAAGACCCATTGTATCTAAAGTTTTGCACCTGTGAAATGAATGGTAATACAAAAGGAATCCTTCTCTTCAGTTCATTTGTTTGAGGTTTGCACAAGAACATTCCCAATATCCTCTATAAATGAATAGAAAGGTGGTACGTGGAGTTCCTGCCTCAAGCATCAAGATATTTTGGGCACATATGGCTCTGGATTTTTAGTGATGTCAAGGTTTAAAGTTGTTTTGATGGACTGAGAAAAGGGAAACCTTTAACCTATATTCTTGATAACCTAATCACTTAGGTTCATTCCACTGGATGGTTTCTAAGATTCAGTGGATCAGGGATTGGTCATCACCAGCAGGCCTGAAAAAGGAACCAAAAAGGAAGTGTCCAGAGAAAGGCTTTATGATATTTAGAGTTGATTTTCTGTTTCAGCCTTCACTCCACCTCTCCTCAGGATAAGGCATTTATACTGTTGCATGCTTGACAGTACCCTTCTCATATAAACCTTTTTTTTTTTTTTGCTCATATACTTGTGTAACTATTTTTCAATTTTATCTCCTCTTAATGTATTATCGTTAAATTCAGGTGGCTATTTTCCCTTCTGGCCTCAAGACACTTTTGTCTCTCTTGCTTAAAACAAATATGATAAAGGTTTGAAAGACTTAATAAAAAAATACCTGTCGCTTGGTTTGTGAATTAAAGGAGTGGACCAGCCCAGCTTTGTTCTTTGCTAAGGAAATTTACACTTCCTGTGTTATCAGATTCTAATGTCAGCTTAGTGGCTTGATTAAGTTGCTGAGAACTGGAGGAGAGACACAGAATCCTTATCTTACATTAATATAGTGGCTTCAAGACAAAAGAGGATTAGCAGCTAACAAGAACAAAACATGGCCAAAACAAATACTTAATATTTTAATGGGGAATGCTTCAGTCTTAAAAATAGAATCCTATGCTAATCCCAGTTCATTGATTTTGCCAATCAAAGAGATGGGTTGAGGTAGGTGAACGTTTGTCATAAGGAGCTTTAAGAAACTTAAGACAAATGTGATCCTGCAGTATGATATACTCTGCCTTAAAGCACTGTAAAAAATGTCTCTGTGTACAGCAGAGGTGGTATTCAGCAGGTTCTGACCAGTTCTGGAGCAGAAATTCTGAGTAGTTTGAAATACCACCTCTGACTGACCCCACCCCCATCTATTCTCTGCCTCCCATTGAGTCCCAGCTGATCGGCTGGGTCTTCTTTTGTTGCCCTGCACAGGAGAATGGAGCTGGAAAGCAGGTTAGTGGGGTGGGGAGAGAATGGAGATTTTACAGTATCCTTCCCCTGCCACGCCCACAAAGCCACGCCCATAGAACCAGTAGTAAAAAAAAATTGAATCCCACCACTGGTGTACAGGATAGATACGGAGAAAGAAAATGATGCCCAAAACCTTTAAAATGTTGCCCACAATATTTTAGGCTAGCACTAAAACATTTGCAAGGAGAAAATTATGGCAAACCAATTTGGAAGAAATTTAACAATGTCAGCCCAAGAAGGGTAGATGGGATGGTAATCAAGCTGACTGATACCAGACCTACAACTCGCAGAAAAAAATTGTCAATGGATCATTTTAAAAAATCACATTAAAAAAACTGTTAGATTGAACATTGTTAGGAATGCCGTATCACCACAGTTTTATCTTTACTATTTTTTGGGTTCTCAAAAAATTAAAAATGAGTTTACGCTTCAATCTGTTTTTTAATTTTGGTGTTAATGAATCTAGCTTGATGGCGCTGTAGAACCATGGAAATAACATACAGGTAGTCCTTGACTTGCAACCATTCATTTAGTGACCATTTGAAGTTACAATGGCGCTGAAAAAAGTGACATGACCAGTTTTCACAGAACTGTTGCAGCATCCCCATGACTGTGTAATCAAAGTTTGGGCTCTTGGCAATTGGTTCAACTGGCAGTGGGCTCATGGGATCACTTTTTAAAACCTTCTGACAAGCAAAGTCAACGGGGAAAGCCAGATTCACTTAACAATCATGTTACTAACTTACGTGTTACTAGCAATTCACATAACAATTGTGTCAAGAAAGGTCGTAACATGAGGCAAAACTCACTTAACAATTGCTTAGCAACAGAAATTTTGGGCTCACTTGTGGTCATAAGTCGAGGGCTGCATAGAGCATTGTAGGGAAGCAAAACATGCTGGAGCTCACAAGGACAAAAGAGTTTCACAGGCTGAGAGTTCAGTTGTGAAAAATTAAAACTCCACGTAGCACAGAAGAAAAATATCAGATCTGGCTTACCAGCAGTCCCAAAACAATATCAGTTTTTCAGTTTGGGCATTTTAAAATGATCTCTGGAAACTCACCAAGACAGAAGAATATTTGTAGAAGCATCTTCTAAAGCTTAAAAAAAATTCCCTCAAAGGGCATGTATACAAGCACAAAGTATATACTATATAAGCGCACGCATAGACATTTATATACATTTAAAAGATTAACAGAGTTGGAAGGGATCTTGTAGGTCATCTAATCCAAGCCCCTGCTCAAGCAGGAGACCCTACACCATTTCTGACAGATGGGAGTCCAATCTCTTCTTGAAAGTCTCAAGTGATGACGCTCCCACAACTTCCGAGGGCAAGCTGCTCCATTGGTTGATAGTTCTCACTGTCAGAAAGTTTCTCCTTATTTCCAGATTAAATCTCTCCTTGTTAGTTTCCATCCATTATTCCTTGTCCGGACTTCAGGTGTCTTGGAAAATAGCTTGATCCCTTCCTCTATGTGGCAGCCCCTCAAATATTGGAAGACTGCTATCATGTCTCCCCTGGTCCTTCTCTTCACTAGACTAGTCATAAAATATGTCAAATACAAATATGTATTTTCATTACCTGAACATGTTAGCAACGCTTGTATATAAATTACAATACTATATCTACATGTGCAGGTTGTTAAGGTAAAGACTCAAAATTCAACTTTTGACTATTAAAAAAGCAGTTTTCTTAGCAACAATGTCAAGTGATTTAGCTGTTGCTTTCTGTTGAAACGTGTAACTTCCCAGTCTAACTAACTATCCTTGGGTTTCTTGATAGTCTTGCAAATAAGCACTAACTAGATTTGATTATATGTAGGTTTGGGGAGGACTAGCCAGAGTTGGCTATTTGTGCACAATATCACAGCAGAAATCCATTTACCTTATCTGCATGAAAAAATTGTTTTTTTTTAAACAGCAATGTTCACCTGGTAAGCTGGCAGGATAGGCTTATCTCGGATGTTTGCTTGGTAATGGCTAAGTCTAGAAAATGTTTGGAAGAAAGCAATCTGATTACAAGCTAAAACAAAAAGTTAAAAACCACCTAATAATAATATGGCACTAAAGGCCATGTTTTATATTTTAGTTCAATTCATTCCCCCTCATTAACTACACTATCTGTCAGCATCCGCTTTCCTATCTTCCTTGTAGCCATTGCAAGTAATGCAATTTGTTTTGTCACATATAGGTTTTGTTTTGATTTCTGGACAAAGTTAATAATTTCTTTTAAATTGAACTCAGAACACTAAAAAAGACCTGTTTTGAAATTGGAATATTTGAAAATAACATTGTTTTACATTCTGCTCGACATTTTTCAACTTTTCTCAAAAAACATTGAGAAAGAGTGAAATTCAGCCTTATGGACCTGTATCTTCAAATATTTTTCCCTCTATAAATATTAATGGTGTGTTTTCAAAGGTTCCCTGGGCAGGGAGATTCACCTCTTCTATATCATGCATGAAAACTATTTTTGTTAATATAAATGCACCAGTGGATTCTTTCTCAACAATTTCATAAAGGCTGCTCTGATCCGACAAGTTTTATTCTTGTGGAACAGCAAATTTTGAGTAGAAAAATCCTTAAATGATACAGGAACTATCAATTTGTATTCCAATAACAAATAATGCAGAATTAACAGTTTCTCTTTCGCATCTTATGCTGTGTGACTGTTTTTGTCACAGGATATGAATGTGTGTGTTAACCAAATGGAGTTGCAGCAATTATCAGGAAAAAATTCTGCTAAATGCAGAATCCTTCCAAATCCAGTGATGATCTGGAATACTTCATTTTAAAGAAGGATATAAATCTGTAGTCACACGATAATCAAGGGGCTATAGGTATATCTGAATGCAAAATATATTGCAACAATAAGAGACTTTCTGGACCAGTGTTCTGCAGACTGAACATGGAATAATATCCCCCTATCCCACTGTTATGGAGGAGAATACCAAGCCTCTAAATTAATTTAAAGCTAAGGAAACCTGTAATCTTCTAGTACATAATTTTGAAGTGATTTTATCAGGTACTCAAAGGGAAAAGTGTAATTGCAGTTATTACTACAATGTACAGTTTATATATACAAACTGTAGTTAATACTACAATTTATTACTGATCTTTTAGAAGCAAATATTAAGGGGCCACTTCAAATAGCATCAGAAACTCCATATACACATACCTTATATTTGTATATGTATATTTGTATTATCAAATATCTTCCTATAATGATGAAGTAATTTTCCAATGTATCCCAAATGGCTGAATTTGGTGTTCTTGTTACAGACATTATAGATTAGAAGGAGAGCCTTGTTAGTTTTTGGTGACAAAAGATCAGGAGTGTGGTAGCACCTTTTCCAACTAACACCTGTTATTAAAAGACTCATGAAAGCTTCTGTCTTTTAACAGAATGGGTTAGTGAGTCGGGGTGGTGCAGTGGTTAGAATGCAGTATTGCAGGCTAATTCTGCTGACCGCCAACTGTAAGCAATTCAAGTCTCACTGGCTCAAGGTTGACTCAGCTTTCCATCCTTTTGAGGTTGGTAAAATGGGGACCCAGATTCTTTAGGGCAATATGCTGACTCTGTAAACTGCTTAGAGAGAGCTGTAAAGCACTGTGAAGTGGTATATAAGTCTAAATGCTATTGCTATGGTCAGAAAAGGTGCTCCCAAATGGCTTTCTATTAATCAATCTGTATAACCCTAAATGAAGATGATAGGAAAAAATATTTAGGCCTTGGATAACATTTGGAACAATTCAAGTCTGTACAAATATCTGTTTGTACAATATGTTTGGTGCTTAACATAAAGAAAAAAAGAGAAAAGGTCACAGAATGAGGTAGGACAAAACAAGATTCAGAATTGAGAGTATGATAGTTTCTTAGCAAATGTACAGAAGAAAATATAATCTTCAGTTAGTGTTTTCCAGATGACATATTATTTGGGAATTCTGGATGTGGCAATCCATTACTGGAGTTAGAAGATCAGAGAAGGTAGGCTTAAAGAGTTCTACATGATTAGTCCAAATACAATTTTGATATTTATTGATTTACATCCCTCCTTTATTTTGCATGATTCAACTGAGCATAGATAATGACTTCACTTCTCTTTTCCCCCACAATAAGAATCTTGTTTGGGCTAAGAGAGAGTAACTGCCCAAAGTCTCTCCACTGGCTTTCATCATTTATCTAAGGCAGGATTAAAATTCAGAGTCCATCAATTTCTAGTTCAGCACTTCATCCATTACACCAAAGTTGTTCTCTAGATATCACCTTTAGGGTTCATTATTCAAATAGAAAGAGCACACAGCTCTGATCTTGGCAGGGTTTGGTAATTTACCTCCAGTTTGATTTTTTTTTTGTTTACTTTCTGAAAGAACAAATTATAAACAAACGCAAAAGTTGCATTGCCATTACAACTCCAATGGCCATCAAATGAACAGGGATATTTTACAGCACTTCTTTCTGTGATTATTTGTTGTTTCCTGGCTCAACACAAGATGGAGCAAAACTCTCAGAAGAAAAGAATAAGATTGCAAATTTAGGCAGGCTACATACAATACTCTGGAATTGTACCTTCCTTTCTTTTTTTATATTAAGGCAATGTTGTCTTAAGTATTGTACAAAAAATTGAATTTCTGACCTTTAGCTTGACTCTGTAATCTTATTCATGTTGACTCTAAGGAGAAAGTCAGAATCTGAACCAGGGTTCAACTTTATGATGAATGTCATGTGTTAATCATATAACATTGAAAACAGAATATGTGCAAAGTCACTTCTAAATACAGTAACTTGAAGCAGAGTACTGTATACTACAGATTAAGGCTTTTAATTGAAGATGAAATTTCTAAACAGAAACTCTGGTGCCCTCTTTTTCAGAAATCGACCCTGAAAACGGGTGGGTGGGTGGAATCCCAATTTCGCTATTGCCAAATATAGAGGGCATAGAACTCTTCTATTTCTGACCTTAATGTTGTAATACTTAAAGCAAACAAGCAAAGAATTCAAAGGACAGTTAAACACATAAAACTACAGAACTGAATTTTCCATCAATAAATCAAATGGTTATTGTGTGTTTTTTCTTTCTTTCTTGTTTATCCCTTGAGCTATCGGGATGAGTGTTCTCCTTTCTACTTTTTATTTCTAGTTTTCATGCTGTTGCTTGTCAAGTTTCAAACAGACAAAACTGACCCAGCTGCAAGAGCTAAAAGTATCCCAAGTGTCATGGACAGAGAAGCAGCAAAGAAGGAGCAGAATTAATCTCCCCTATCCTTGACTTTTTGAGTGCTGTGTATGGAGAGGTTATGGTCAAGAATGCCTAGCAATTAAAAAGAATAATTCCTGGAAGAGTGAGGACAAACTTAACTGTTGAGATAGAATAGGATCCTGCCTGTGTCTAATTCAAACGTTTTCTGATTTGATATCATCGCACACTCCCTCCATATCCAAATAGCAGAAAGTGCAAAGGCAGGAATTGTTTTTATTTGGTTTAGAGGGCAACAAGTAAATGAATTGCATATCTGCTTATATCTTCCCAACAAGCAGTTTATGGGAAGCCAATAGGCATCCCCAAGGAGAGACCAAATCTCTGAAGAGTAGAATAGGTCGAAGAACAACCAATTCACTTTTCCTGATACGGTATATTGACATTTCAGGGAAACTAATAACAAATGTGGAGATTCATGCATTTATTTCTTGCATTTCTACGCCACCTAATCTTTCTTGGGGTGACTTATACACAACATTGCATTACAGCTGTATTTCGTGTGAATATTGTTGAGTTGTTAGGATCGCCAGGTGAAGGTTCACTTGGGCCTGAATGTTAATAAAGATTTGTCAGTCCTGCTCAATATAAGCACATGACGCAAAGCCAATGGTGTTTTTGTTCTGCAAACCTGCTGTTTTAGTATTATCCCAAATTGGCTGTCTCAGGCAACACAGGGCATGCAAGAAGCTCTGAAGCTGGGGCAACAGATCTGTATGCCTTGTCTCTTGCAAGATAACCAGCTGTCCAGAGAGGGCCCTGCCCCTAAATCCAAGGATCCTTATTGCCTCAGCTAATGATATGTTCCCTTGGCTGAATGGCATTGAGCCACCATTCTAAGTGGAACTACATGACTGTGGATGGGTCAGGAAGTAAGTTTAATTCAAATTGGCATGATGGCTCTTTCCATAGCTAGAATAACCTCATGACATACATGAGACAGGGCACCTGAATGCTACTTACAGCTCCCTTTTTGATCTGAGCTTTGCTAATCCCTAGGGATGAAGACTTGGTACAATCACAAGTTAGTGGAATCCATTTTAGTACAAGAATAGCCTCTCCTTTTCCCTGCCTGCCTGCCTCTCAGTAAAGAACAAATTAAGGTCAAGAAAAGGAAACCCTATTAAGTTCAATGGGATGTTCTCTCAAGTAAGCATATAAATATATAAGTTTTCAAGCTAAATAGCCAGGTTTGTTTGCAAATGCTTGCAAAATATGTCTGTGCTGTTTCAACCGAGATGACTCTAAGCAGCTTACTGATTCCTACCTATAAAAATGTAGTTGCTCTTCATTTTAATATTCAAGATAACTGGATGAGCTGGTTAAAATAAAATTAAAACAAAGTCCAGAGACATCCTATTTATCTTTCACAACTGGGACCTCAGATTTCTCCTTTAATTCTCCAGAGCATGAAGATCCCTGAATTAACTTACAATATCTAATCCTCTAACAAACAAACCCTTGTTTGTTCCCCAGACGGAGATTCTTTTTCAGACTAGGAGCCTTCAGAGTCTGTTATGTTTTTTAAGAGAACTTCAGAGTTCCTCTTAAAAAAAGACTGTTTTCTTTGGGGGAAAAAAACTAATGGGTTTTCTCCAACTCTGATTCACCTTAAATAGCACTTGTCTAGTGAAAGAATTGGACAAGCATTCCTAAACTATTAATTTCTCTCTAAAGAGTGGGATACAGAAAATTAGGCCTGCCTCCTTCAGCACCCAATTTTCATTGTTCAGTTTTCTTTGAGCTTTAACTGACTCTAGACCTTCACTTAAATTCAGCTCCCCCACCCTTCAGTTTAAAGACAAAGCTTTTACACCACATCCTTGTATAAAAGATTATATGATTGTCATGCCAGTGAGAAGAGGGGGCCTCAAACCCTGTGCCATATGCAGTTCTTTGCTCACGTCAATGAACAGCCACAGGCCTTGTCCTCAAGCATCTGGCATCTCCCAAAAAAGGAAATGGGCTGGACTCTTGAGACAACCGTCAACTTTAGCATTTTCCACTTTGGAAGCGAGCTGCTTATTTTGAGGCCTCCTATCTTTTCTGCCTTGCAGGCAACAGCAGCTGCATTGATTCCCCCCCAATTGGCCTGTTCTTTCATACTGTATCCATCCCAGGAAGAAAAGCTCAAAGCACATCAGTTTTCCTCAACATGTCAATTTTCAGATGTGTTGGGATGGGTCTGTTGCTCCTGGAATCCCCAGATTTGTTATTCTAACAGTTGGCAAGCTGTTCTTAAATATACCCTCTATACTTTACTACATTTTGCTGGATTCGCACCTATCTATTACGGGCAGAATATTGGTTTCATATGTTCTGTGTACCAAAGCAATGTTGATTTATTCAAGAAATCTGGATGAAACAAACCATTTATTTTATTTGTCAAGCATTTATTAGATAACAGATATAAGCATGGTTATGAATACATGAAATGGATATGAATAAAAAAGAAATAATAGGACAGGGACGCTAGGCACATTGGTGCACTTACGCACAATGGCTTGGTGTGACGTGTGCAGGGGATTTGTGTGGCTCAAGAAGTGAGTCTTGGTTTGCCAAATATTAGCAAGATAAGGAACTGTATTCTCCAACCTTGTAGATCTAAATCCTCCCCTCAATTAGAATAGAATAGAATACTTTATTGGCCAAGTGTGATTGGACACACAAGGAATTATGTATACTCTCAGTATACATAAAGAAGGAACATTCGTTAAGAATCAAGAATCATAACGTACAACACTTAATGATAGTCATAGGGTACAATCAACATCAAATCATACTAGGAAACAGTAAATATAAATCGTGAGGATATAAGCAACAAAATTACAGTCACAAGTGGGAGGGGATGGGTGATAAGGAGTGATGAGAAGATTAACAGTAATAGTAGTGTACACTTTGTAAATAGTTGAACAGTGTTGAGGGAATTATTTGTTTAGCAGAATGATGGCTTTCGGGAAGAAACTGTTCTTGTGTCTAGTTGTTCTGGTGTGCAGTGCTCCATAGCATCGTTTTGAGGACAGGAGTTGAAACAGTTTATGACTGGGATGTGAGGGGTCTGTAAATATTTTCACAGCCCTCTTTTTGACTCGTGCAGTATACAGGTCCTCGATTGAAGGCAGGTGGGTGGTAATTGTTTTTTCTGCAGTCCTAATTATCCTCTGAAGTCTGTGTCTGTCCTGTTGGGTGGCAGAACCAAACCAGACAGGTATAGAGGTGCAGATGATAGACTCAATAATTCCTCTGTAGAACTGGATCAGCAGCTCCTTGGGCACTTTGAGCTTTCTGAGTTGGTGCAGAAAGAACATTCTTTGTTGTGCTTTTTTGATGACATTTTTCATGTTAGGTCATGTGATATAGTAGAACCTAGAAATTTGAAGGTCTCTACTGTTGATACTGTGTTGTCTAGTATTGTAAGAGGTGGTAGTATGGGAGGGTTTCTTGTAAAGTCTACCATCATTTCTACGGTTTTGAGTATGTTCAGTTCCTGATTGTTCCGGTTATACCAGGAGGCAAGTTGTACAACCTCCTATCTGTATGCAGATTCATCATTGTCTCGAATGAGATCAATCACTGTTGTGTCATCAGCAAACTTCAGTATTTTAACAGATGGATCATTTGAGATGCAGTCATTGGTATATAGGCAGAAGAGAAGTGGAGATAGCACACAGCCTTGGGGGGCCCGTGCTGATTGTGCAGATATCGGATGTGATTTTGCCTAGCTTCACCTGCTGTTTCCTGTCTGTTAGGAAGCTTATGATCCACTTACAAGTGTGTTCAGGTACCGCTAGTTGGTTTAGTTTACTTAGAAGAGTGTCTGGAATGATGCTGAACTGAAGTCTATAAAGAGGACCCTTGCATAGGTATTTGGAGATTCAAGGTGTTGTAGGATGTAGTGCAGAGCCATGTTAACAGCATCATCTGTCGATCTATTTGCTTGGTATGCAAACTGCATGGGATCTAACAGTGGACCCGTGATGGTTTTCAGGTGGGACAGCACAAGCCTTTCAAAGATTTTCATAACTACAGATGTTAGAGCAACTAGTCTGTAGTCATTCAGTTCCTTGATGGAGGGCTTCTTTGGCACTGGGATGATGGTAGAACGTTTGAAGCAGGAAGGAACATAGCACATCTCTAGTGACCTATTGAAGGTTCGGATGAAGATGGGGGCCAATTGCTCAGGACAGACTTTTAAGCTTGAGAAAGGATCTGTCAGAAATCCTGCTGCTGTGTCTCTTCTGGCTCTAAAAGGCTTTCTCTGGAAGTTTTCCAATTCATAGAAAAATGGAAGTTTAATCATTCCAAGAGAGCAAGCGAGGAAAGTTGGGACAACCAGCTAATTAAAGTCAATGTTAGCCTCTCAAGGGGCTGGTGGTCTTTTCACTTGTGTTAGGTATGGCAAACTGCCTCACTTTTCCAGTTCACCTGTGGCTGGTATCAGGCTGATTTTGGAGGTGGGGTGTGTGGGAGACCTCAAGATCTTGTTTGTGGTGCTTGGCCAGTTTTCCTCTTTCAAATTATCATCTTGAATATAATTTGTGGTTCATTTGCCAAAGAAAAAGTACTGGATCTTTTGGCCTGAAAGCTTTGGAGCAAGATGTAAGGGTGATCTGTATTACCCGAGTGAATTAATTATACTCTGCCTATGCTCAGAGGTATTCTAAAATTCTCCTCTCTTTCCATATGCCAGAGGGGAACCTTTGGTAAGTAAATCTAAGGCCATTTTGACCATGGCCTTGCACACACCATGCTTTGGCCTAGGGCACTGAGTCTGTTCAAGGAAGCTCCTCACAAGTGTCTTCCAAGACCAGGATTTCCTGTAAGGGCAGTGTAGAAAGACAAAGCAGCATCAGGCCATTGATGCATGCAGAGCCATAGGGTCCTGTGTCCCGTCAGGCCCTCAGCAGAACAATGAGAGACCAGATCTCCCGTGGATGGCAAGAGCTGGAACTTAGAGTGAGGAAATGATTGTATATGTGGCAGCAGCAAGAGAGGAAATAGGAGTGGAGCTCCTGCAGGGTAAGATGCCTGTGGTTGGCTGATTTTGTTATCTCCACACTCTGTTTCATGGGAAAGGCCCTGTAGGCAGCAGCTGCAACAAGAACGGAGCCTTGGTTTGCCAAATTTTAACTGCCTGCCAGGTGGGGCAAAAGAGGAGTTTTGAGCCTAGAGAAACAGAATGAGGTTTCAGTCTAGAAAAGAGCATCATAGTGTCCCAGAAAATGCTTTGCATCATCACAGCTCACCCTCAAAACCCCTAGGATTATTTATTTATTTTTATTTATTTTATTTGCAAGATTTATATACCGCCCCCCACTCCCCGCGGGACTCGGAGCGGTGTACAGCCATTAAAAAATACAATAATAACACAATAATTAAAAAAATTAAAAAGATTAAATTAGGTGGCTGAATAATGAAAACGAGACAAGGGTTTAAAAATAAGGACTAAAACCAATTAAGACCGAATTTAAAACCCCGTAAAACCCTAGGCCAGACCGGCTTGATGAAATAAATACGTTTTCAACGCGCGCCAGAAGGTCAGAAGGTCAGGGATGATCCTTATCTCCGGGGGTAATTCATTCCAGAGGGAGGGTGCCCCCAAAGAGAAGGCCCGCACCCTTGGGGTCGCCAGCTGTCCAGCCGGCAGCACCCCGAGAAGACCCACTCTATGGGAGTGCACCGGCCGACGGGAAATTGATGGTGGCATTAGGCGGTCCCGTAAATACCCAGGTCTCAAGCCATGGAGTACTTTAAAGTTGGTAACACCTTGAAACGCACCAGAAAGACCACTGGGAGCCAATGCAGCTCACACAAGAGTGGTGTAACATGAGGCTCCGAGAAGCCCCCAAAACCGCCCGCGCGGCCGCATTCTGCACCGGTTGGAGTCCTCGGGTGCTCTTCAAGGGGAGCCCCATGTAGAGAGCATTGGCATAGTCTAGGCGGGAGATAACGAGGGCAGATGTGACTGTGCGAATAATAATAATAATAATAATTTCCAGGTAATATCAAGGTTCAATATACTTATAATCATTTTTGCATTTGAGAGTATTATAGACCAGAGAAACCAATATAGTATTGTTTGTGGATGTTGTTCCTTTGTATTTATGATGTAACTTGAGGCCTTCCCCCAAATTTGCCAAGCTATAACTCCTAGGACTGCTGGGAGTTATAGTTCAATAGCTTCTGGAAGGGCATAGGCTTCCTTTTATGAGCTTCTGTCTAAAAAGTTTTATCAATGTTGATTGTCCTTTGAAGGGAAACTAGTAACAGTTAACAGTTTTACCAGCTGACTGCCAAATCTAATAAGTATCACAAAAACAAGAAATCAAGTTAACAATAATTGTAGAAGTGTTGCTTGAATGAAAGAAGGAAAAGAGCAGGACCACATTTATCATATCACATAAAAGGCCCTAAGAGTGCCAAATTAAATATGGTGTATAACATCAAACAAAATACATTATAATCAACAGAACCAAAGGGAGAGATCGACAGGGAGTGAAATGGGGAGAGAATGTACATGCAAAGAAATCAATGTGAAAATGTGTTCAGGTCTCTACATGTCCAAATGTTCATCTAAACCAGGGGTCTTCAAATTTGACAGCTTGAAGACTTGTGGACTTAACTCCCAGAATTTCTCCTCCAATCATGTTAGCTCAGGAATTCTGGGAGTTGAAGTCCACAAGTCTTAAACTTGCCAAGTTTGGGAACCCTTGATCTAAACCATTGAAAGACTGTAGATTGATTGGGCAGCCTTCAGGAGTCATGTTATCAGAACAGTGGGAAATTTGAGAGTAAACACTCTTAAGCCTGGACCTTTTTTCTCCTCAATTATTTGAAATACCAACATGGGGCCAGCAGTGCTGGGATTGGGAAAGACCCCTTGCAGATGCACTGGTATCTCAGTAGGGTTCATTTGCCATTCTTTTCCATTGGAACCTAATCTGGTCACGTGAAACTGGGAACAAGTTTTGCCAGTCCCTGATAATATAATTCAAGGTGGTTTGTGGTTCTTCTGAGTATGTTAGAGAACAAGTAGGAAAATTCTTGACAATCAGGCAATGTGCCCTTCTGTAAGCCAGCTTTCCCAGGTAGCTGTTAATAGACATGAGGGATACTGGTAGTCCTTGCTTAATGACCAGTCCCTTAGTGACTATTATAAGTTAAGATGGACCTTCCCAGAGCTATTTACAACCCAATTTTCCAGCAGCCAAAAAACATTTACTGCCCTTGGTCATGCGTTTATATTTTGAATGGCAATTGGCTTGCATTTGTGGCTGTTCACATGACCACAGTTTTTGGTGATTTTTGCCAATTTCTAACAAAAAAAAAAAACATTGGAGAAAATTGGTTTGCTTAACGACCACCACATTCTCTGAACAACCTCTACATTCACTTAAAGACTGCCACAAAAAAGGTTGTAAAGTTGAGTGTGGTCACAGGTTGACTCATTTAACAAATACCATGCTTTATGACCATAATTACAAGCTCAATTACAGTTGCAAGTTGAGGATTATCTGTAATAAAAAAAATGCAGGAGAGAGATGGGAGGAAACTAAAGTTGAAATAGTGCTACCCCACAGTACCTCTATTGAAGAAAGTTTTTCCATCTTTTGAATAAACCGACATACAAATCCCATGTTAATTAAAATCTTTTAACAAGATTCTCCTACAAGTGATGCAAAGAATTTCCTGAAAGCGAGTCATCCAGGCCAGTTTATTCAGAGGTCAGTTTAAAAAAAAAAGGAGGTGGGGTAGTGATGTGGTCAATACAGCTACTGAGGGGCAAGGCTTCATTACCTTGCATTACACAATGTTCTTTCCATAGAGGTCAAAAGCTGGATAAATTATACAAAGTAGTTAATCAATAAAAGCAGTGATTGCATAATGCGCTCTTCTGCAAAATTCAGGTGTTTTTGGTGACAGATTTTGAAATACAGCATTCACATACTTCTAGCTATCACTGCATGAAGTACCCAGCTTTATCATGTGCATCCTTCCTTGAGCATTAAGTGTTGCAAAGACATGATAGGGTTGACATAACCAGAGACTGCAATTGACAACTTTTCCATGGCATCGGATCTGTTGGGTGTAAGACCATATGGCCTGGAGAGGAAATGGCATTGGATGAAAAGAGCTGACCAGAACTTTCTGAGGTCACCTCAAGTACCTTTGGTATTAATCCTTCATCCTTTGGAATCCCAAGTTGCATTAATAAATTGTTTATACCTCATTTGTCAAGCAGCCTAATTATTACCAATGTCAGCACAAGACTGTTTAAGGGCCTGTACCTGGGTGAAAATGGAAATTTAAAAGCAAGCTTCTTCTGAGACTTGGCTGAAGCTGAGCCAATAAATAGGTCCTTATACAACCACAGAGATAGTGAATTTGTATGCATGCTTTGCATGCAGTATAAACAGAGAAAGAAACCAATTGTACCAAATGGTCTGCTTTGAGAAGAACGTCTGACAATCCTTGTGCAATTCTAGTCCTAACAGGATCTGCTATCCGAGATAAAGGACAAGAGGCTGCTGCTTCCAAGGCTATCTGCAGAAATGGATGGAATTGGACCAGCATGAGCCATGGAGCCATGTCCTAGGGAATACATAACCAGAGGTTAGGCGGAAGTCTAGGAAAGGTGGGGAAGAATGTGGTCCACCAATAGAAGGACATAGTTGGGGAGTCCAGGAAGAACAGCAAAAAGGTCACCCCTGCTGCTTCTCACTTCCTCCACTCCTTGTCTGTGGTATTAATTTCCTGCTGCTGCCCGATGATAGATCTGGCTTAGGAAGCAGTATAAATTGCAGTGTTTCCTAAGGGGTAATTTGTAGGATATTGGGAGTGGAAATACAATGGTATCTTGGTACTCAGTTACTTTGAAACTCATCAAATTTGGTACTCAAAGCATTTTGACATGAAAATGTTGTCCTGGTACTCATTGTTTTGTTTGATACTCAACACACAAGCTAGAACTTGTCGGTATCTGCTAACTTATGACTCATTACATTATTCCTTAAGGGGAAAATTAATCATTTTTGGTACTCATCATGTGAACCAATAAATGACCAAGGTACCACTGTATTGTTAAGTAGCCTACCTGGGAAGAGAATAATCAATCCAATTTGCCATGAAAACAATATTAACATGATAAACAATATGAGATTCTTCTTCCACATCATTGTTAATGCACATTTTTAGACTAGTGTTTCTCAATCTCAACAATTTTAAGATGTATAGGCACGCTGGCTGGCAAATTGTGGGAACTGAAATGCACCCATCTTAAAATTACAGAGGTTGAGAAACAGTTTTACAAATTGTGCTGATCATTAACCTCTGCTGTGAATTCCCCATGCCTTCTTGCTCCAACTCCTTTTTAAAAAGTTCCTTGATATATGGAATGTTCTGAGAAATTAACTGGTTTCCAATAAACGTTTTGCAGGCAGTTGGAAGTGGGCCCAGTAAGCCTCAGCCACAAGCTTGGTCTTCATTAAATTAAAGGAAGGCATTCCAGTCCTATTTGTAATTTGGCAGGAATCAAAGCAATCAGGTTTTTCAGAGAGCCATCTTGTGATTTTGGGCTACAATCATTTCTTTTATTTCTGCCAACTATATAGGAGGAGGCATTAGCAAACTTGGGGGTTATGCTGGTCGGAGTGGAAGGGTATGAATGGAAATGCTTGGGTGGGTGGAATGGGGAAATACAATGAGGTGGATAAAATCTCTTATTGTTGCTATCTGTCCTGTAGCTTAGACTCTATATAAAATGTATTGACTTTCTATGTAATTTATTTGAATATGCACACACACACACATCTATATCCTGTGTTTGTCATCTCCTGGGAGTTTTAATTCTGTGGGCCAATTGTTCTGTATTCTGTACGGTGGTGGGTTTGTAAACTCCACAAAACATCCATAACAAAGTACTTTTATTGGTTCATCAGGTATCCTAAGTCATATTTGTGATGAAGTTCTTTAATGACCAATCCTTTGCATATCTGTCTTGTAGATAAAAAGATGGTTTATCTTCTATCCTTTTTCCCTCATCTCGTAGCGATAGAAGTAGAACAGTTACGAGTCCCTGAGTTCAGCCAAGAGTGAAGAAAACTCTCTCAACCCATCGAGGGTCAATTTAGTGACCATTACAGATGTGGTCACATGACATCAACTACATTTCTCAGGATACCTTAGCTACATTTACCATGATGCATTTCCTTAAGGGGACAGCTCACAATTGCTACCTAACTATCCAATTTCCATACACTGGCTGGACAGCACACCAATAGTATCTTCTCTGTTTTTTAAAGATCACTGCCCTACAATCATTGATGGACATTCATATTTGTTTTATTATATGCAAATAACCCAACAGCCATCGATAACATTTGAAAAATGTTCTATACAGTACATGGTACATGGCAAAATTGTGCATGATCTTCATATGTGCCTATGAATTTTTGTTTTTATCCACACAGAAAAAACAATACAGATCACTTGATGTCCATGTATAAATGAGCCATCTCATATGCTGCAATTTTTCATTTAATGTTTTAAAATTATTTGCCAAGAGCTGGCTTACATAGTTAAGTGCAGTATCATCTGGTTCATATTATGCAAATCGCTTTGGATTGCAACTTATCTGCTGAATTTTGTCAAACTGCTGACTGCAAATCCCTGCATCCACAGAAAAGCGTGGTGGTGGCATAAGCCAGTGTTTACAGGCTACTAGTAGATCTGTAGTGTCTCATTGACATAACAGGTGTTAACATCAAGTGGCAACAGATGCACGTGTGAACCACGGGTGAGTAGAACCAAATACAAAGAAAAACTGGCAGCCCTCGAGTTATGACCACAATTGAACCCAAAATTTATATTGCTAAGTGAAATATTTAAGTGAGTTTGCCCCATTTTACGACTTTTCCTGCACCTAAGCTGTTAAGCGAATCACTGCAGTTCTTAAGTTAGTAACACTTGTTAAGTGAATCTGGATTCCCCATTGACTCTTGTTTGTCAGAAGGTCGCAAAAAGTGATCACATGACTCCAGGACACTGCAACCGCCATAAATATGAACCAGTTGCCAAGCACCAGACTTTTGATCACGTGACCATAGGGATGCTGCAGCGGTCGTACGCGTGAAAAACGGCCCTAAGTTGCGTTTTCAGAGCCGTTGTAACTTTGAAGGGTCACTAAACGAACTTGTGGTAAGTTTGAGGACCACTTGCAAAATACAATTGAAAAACCTGCCCGTTCGTGTGTTAACCGGGCACAACTACAGCGGCCAAAAAGGCATGGTACATATTAGTGTGTGCATTACACGATGAAATCCGACCACGGAATCTCTCACAGGGCTTTTTCAGACAATTGGAATTCTCCTGGGCGCCCGAAGCCTCCGACGGACTTACAGAAACAAAAAGCGAGCCTCCGCTTCACCTGCTCTTGTTCCACGTGGGCCTAGGCCTGCCGCCCCCCCTCCCCCGCCCCTGGCCCGCATTCTCTGAAGTCTACTTCCTCGGGGTGTGATTGGTTGTGAGGCTGGCAAGCGCTCGCCCGTTCCTCCCTGCCCGCGTCCAGAGTGCCTCTCTGTGTATATGTTCGCGCGCGCGGGGAGAGCCGCCCCCTCTAGCCCCAACACCTCAGCACCGCGCCACTTCTCTTCTCCTCTCTCTCTTCCCCTGTGTCTCTATCTCTCTCTCTCTCTTTGGAGGCGAATCCTCTCTTAAGGCTCCGATTCTTCCCTCAAAGAAAAGCAGAAGGTGAGTGTGTTGTTCAGAAGAGGACGGCGCGAGGGGAGAGGCTCGCGCTGCTCCTCCTTGCAACCCGCTCGAGCTGTTGCATCAGATACCCGCCGGAGCGGCCGCCGTCTTGAAAAACGGGGGGAGTGGGTGGGCGGGTGGAGGAGGTCGTGGGGCTCAAGGTTGGGCGGTGGGGAGAAAGAAGCAAGAGGAAAAGGAGGGTCCCTTTTTGCTTGCCCTCTACAACTCTTCCCAGTCCCCCGCACCTCTGCCGGCCGCAGAGACTTCAAAGGGACCTCAAGGAAACTTGGGCCAAAAGCTCGGGGGGTCACCAAGGGGCGAGCGGTTTGTGTGTGTGTGCGCGTGGGGACTGGGGATGGTGGTGAAAGGGTGCTTCTGGGCGGCACTGGGTCCCGCAGTCGTTCGTTGGTGGGCTTGGCCGGGGAAGCCAATACGTACAAGCGAGAGACAGACCCCTTTTAGGGGGCCTCTGCGGGGAAGAGAGGGCGCGGAGGGGCGGCTTTATGCTAGAGCTCGGGACGGTGGAGGGAGCAACCGAGGTTTTCGCCTAAGAAACCAGGGTTGTCGTCGCTCAGCCGCTCGGCAAGCCGTTGGCTGGAAAGGCTGGGTGTTTTATTTTGGGTGATTAGTTGCCACGTGGGCTCTCTCGAAATATATAGACGTATAGTGTATGCAAGCACGCGCGCGCTCACTCACACACACTCACACAGACAGAAAGACATACATTCCAAGCAACACATGCGAAATCAATCTTCCCTGGAGCCGAGAACAACCTGCCTACAACCCGATCTTTGAAATAAAGGTGGGTTAAATAAAGCGCAAATATTTATTGGGTTTTAGAGTAGACAAATTACTGGACAGGAGTTTTAGCTAAAATTGAACTTTGGACACCTGCTTAGACTCAAGTGGTGCGTTTTGGGGGTGGGGGTGGGTTCTGCTTGAAATGGTCCCAAGTTCAAAAAGAATCGAGTCTGTCAAACTTGAACATGGATTATAAATTGGAGGGCATCTCTCTGGGGATCAGAGAGGTCTTGTTGGAGAAGTAAGATAGCAACGTTTAGCATGGCAGGGATTGGGAATACAGTAAGCGAGTATCTAGTACATAAGATGACCTAAATTCAGTTTATTAATATTTAGCCTTTTAAATCATCAAGGTGGTCCATATAATTAGAAATTAGTGTTACGCTAAACAGTGTATTCAAATCCCTTTAGTGCTGCCATACAGGGAGCCATTGACTTACGACTATAATTGGGACCCAGTTTTCAGTTGCTCAGCAAATTGATTGTTAAATGAATCACGCCTGATTTTTTTATTACCTTTTTTGCCATGATTGCTAAGGGAATCGCTGCAGTTTTAAGCAAATATAGCTTCCCCCATTGATTTTGCTTGTTGGAAGCTAGCTGGGAAGATCACAAATGGTGATCACATGACCCCGGTATAGTACAACCATGGCAAATACATGTCAGTTGCCAAGTGTCTGAATTTCAATTAAATGACCGGGGGGATGCTGCTACAATCATAAGCACCAGGACTGATCAGAGCTCCTTTTTTTCAGTGCTGTATAAGAGTGGTTGTAAGTCGAGGACTGCCTATAATTTAACATTACTGTGTAAAATTGTCTGCATATCACAGATAATGGGAGGATAATTGAAAAAAATAAAATTTCCCTCTAGACAAACTTGGCTGCTTTAAAAGGCAAAAAAAAAAGTAATTTCAATTGACTATTTTTACTGTCTGCTAGAGGCACCAAATATCTCAGGCTACCTTAAAGGGTGGGTTTTAAATTCTGGATTTTGATTTGAGAATTGATCTAGAGAAGGAGTATTATTCTGGACAATTAGGGCAGCTTCCTCCACCAGGTTCTGGCACTTGTTGGACTTCCGCTGCAAGTCTCAGCCAATGAAGCCAAAGGAATTTTGGAAATTTCAGTGCCCACGTACATGAAAGGTGGGTTAGCAGAGAATACAGTGCCTTTGTGCATGGAATATTAGGGAAAATGTGCAAGATTGCAACATATATTACCTAATAACATTCCATGTGAATTATGTAATTTGTATCAGTTGTGTCATTTGCACAGTGAAATCATGGTATATGTGATGTCAGTCCCCCATCCCCTAATGGACAGCTGTGATTCCACTGAAGTAATTCAATGCCTCTTTTTAATTTTTTTTTCATTCTATACATTTAGCATGGTTCAGAGTGGTTACTTTGCTGCATTGTGGGCATTTTAGGCTGGTTTAAAATGTATTAATGGATCATAATTAATCTATATTTAGTGAGGCTTTGCAGATAGATTTTCTTTGTTGCAGGATCCAACAAGATCTTCTCTGTGTTCGATTGCATCATGTGCAGTTTAATTACTATTTAAACACTTAAAATTGATGTATTGGTTACCAAAATAGGAAAGAGATTGAAAATGGGGAGTGTGCGTATATATGTTTCTCTTTCCCTTCACTAATTTGTGTCCAAAGGACAGTTTTGATACCTTCCAAATCCAGCAATAGATTTGAATTTAACCATGGATAATAAGATCGGCATATCTGTCCCTTGTCTTTTGATTGCCTTCTTTAGGTATTCATCAAATAATGGCAGATTTATTTGACATCCTTCCTCCCATCACCACAATTAATAGGGCAAACATAAAGAGTCTTTTCAATATTCTTTGCAAATAGAGTACCCTGTCATTTAGATCTATTTCCCACACCATTTATATGTGCCACTTCTTTTACACCTTTGCCTACTTTATTAGGCAACAGTGATCGTGTTTGGAGCTCCTGCAAAGTGCAATACTTTTCTGCTCTTCATTAAAGTGGTTTCATTAAAGTAAGATTTCACGTGAGCCTAAAATAAAAAAAAAATTGCTGCTTCTTGCTGCGGTAACAAATCCACGTACTCTTTTCCCAAATCTTTCTCCCAGTCTTGTGATAGGATGGTTTAGACGTGCGCTAAATAAAATAAACAACACTTATTTAAAAGTCTAAAAAAACGTCCAGATCTCTAAATACATAACTGAGTTGGACAAAGGCTGGATCATTTTTTTAAAAAAAATCAACTTTTTTTTTAAAAAAATCAACTTTTAAAGCCTGCACAAACTTAGGAATCTGTTGTTTTCACACACACACGCACACACACATTATGCTGTTAAAAAGTGTTAATATGTAATGAGGCATCTTTTTGAAAGGATAAAAATTCACCATTCCACCTCTACTACTTGTTCATATCTGCCGCTTAAGTCCTACTACAGGTAGTCCTTGACTTACAACCGGTTGATTAACAACTGTTTGAAGTTATAGCAGACCTACCTGGAGGCTACTTATGACCTAGATCTAAAGTTCTAGTGGTTGCCCCGCTGGTCTTGTAAGTGGACTTCAGGCACTCAGTAACTGGGTTGCAGTTGGTCTATCTATACATTCATTTTAATATAAACTCAACCTATAAACAAAGGGTTACAAATGCAACCCTTGCTAGGTTCACACATTGCACTAATTCAAAGCCAAGTTAACCACCGTATGATTTAGCGCAAGAATGCATGAATGCAGCTAGGACTCTATCCAGTATAATCTTTCCAATCTCTGCAGCACCCTGCAGTCGCGTGATTGCATTTTAATGATAGTTTTGCTGAAAATCAGCATTTCCAGGTCTCTGCAAAACCATACCCATAGTGAACCATTGTTTTGCTTAATAACTGCAGTGCTCACTTAATGGTTGCCACAAAAAAAGGTTGTAATGGACAGGCTCCATAACAGTCATAAGTCAGAGACTGTACCTGTATAGAAGACTGCAGTGAGCCTGTTCTTTCTTTCTCTCTTCCGGTTTGGGTCTCTGTTCAAAGAATATATTTTTAAATATGGACGAGCTTTAGCTCCTTTGCTGGATCCAAATGGCATATTGCCAAGGTTCAGATTTTCCTTGGAATTAATACTGATTCCAGTAGTGGGCTTCTACTGGTTTCACATCGGGTTTGGTGAGCGTGTGCTTCGCACAGGCACTTGGTGCGTGCGCAGCACATTACAAAACCATCGTTTTACAGCAATAAATCTGACTGCAAAAATAAAGGACAGGCTAAAGCAGGGGCAAGTAGGTGGGCCCAACCAATCGCCAGAGCATAGGGTTCACCCGAACCTGTGAGAACCCTGAACAGCCCACCCCTGACTGATTCACAATGTGAGAATGTGTTTCTCTGCCCTTAATAGTCAGCAGATTACACTGGAAACAGTCCTGTGGACTTAAAAACTCCCAGAATTCTTCCTCCTGTCATGTTAGCTCAGGAATTCTGGGAGTTGAAGTCCACAAGTCTTAAAGCTGTCAAATTTGAAGACCCTTGCGCTAAATCATACAGTGTTTAACTTGGCTTTGATTTAGTGCAATGTGTGAACCAAGCCCTTTGCATTTGTAAACCTTTGTTCATAGGTTTGAATTTATATTAAAATGAATGTATAGACCAAACTACTTTGCAAAATGTGTGAACTCCTCTTGATTGTAGCTTTTTGCCTGTGATGATTCATTTGGACATTTAAAATAATCACTGGAAGTTCTGTTTGTCTGAACCAGTTTTGGAGGACCGATGCTAACGTTGTAGCTGAGGGGGTTAGGTCTTTGAAACCCATATGCTTAAAATAATGGAAAATTTGAGTCATCAAATGATGTGTAAACAGCCCTGTTATATAGAGTTGGAAGTATTTTTCCTAGTTTTATTTTGGGCTCGGTTTCAGTGCTGAAGATATCCTGGGAGGGCTAAGCAGTTGAGCCTCATCAGGATTGCTGCCAGGGTCTTTCAGGGTCAAGCTGCATTCCTGCTCCTTTCAACAAACTGACATCAACCTGGGACCAAACAGAAATTGCGTAGGGCTCAGTTACTCTCCCAAGCCCTGGCCGGTAAGTTGATTTCATTCATATATCAAGCCCTGTCATGTTCTTTGCAGTTTTTTTCCCATTGGCCTGGAGTACACAGCAACCATTCCATTTTGTGTCTAGACAATAATACTCAGTTCTTCTCTTGCAAATGGAGAGAGGTGGGCTTTCCAGCTAATCCAGGAAGTGAAACACATCTCACAAGAAAAATTTTTTCCTATAATCTCAGAAAGGGAGTTTTCGTGCTCGAAACTTGCAGTTTTAAGTTAGAAAAAGGCGCATATTTGTCTGGTTGTCCTCATGCGCCTACAGTTGCGTGGGGGAAAAGGGAAGAATGAAGCAGGCTGCATATGGATACAGCTGGAAGCAATTTCAGCACTTTTTCCACCCCGAAGCAAGACCGACAAGAATAGCTGCAGTTGTCTTTGGGCATGGCCTGGCTGATGCTAATGTTCGTCAGCGTCTGGATTCTGGAGTAAAGAATGAAGGTAGGGTGGATGGGTCAAGAAATAAAGACTCTGCCTTGGGGAGATCCTTCAAACAGCAAATCTGGGGCAAAATGCTGGTTTTCAATCTTGGTTTTTTTCCTGCCAATCGATGGCTGTCTTCAGGATGGCGTGTGCTTTTTGTTTAGAGTGGATGTGCGCTGAACATGTCCGTGCTGCCGCCTATTGCTCCTCCCACTGTTGTCACCTGATATGAAGGTAGCGCGTGCAGCTTATTTCAAAGTATCTACGCATTGGAGTGGGGAAATCTTTTCAGAGGAGACCCTTGTTTTGGGGATGATGGCTGTGGATCTTTTAAATCGTCTTCTGGCTGCCAATTTAAGGCACACTACGGAAAGGCCACTCGCAACTATAGACACCAAGTGAGTCTTCCACCGAAGTCTTTCCGATCTAGGAGGATGCATTGAAAAGACCTCCTCACACAGAGAGCCGCTTATTGTAGGTTGGATTTCAAGGTTGTACAGGTAGACCTCGATTTACTGTTGCTAATCATTTGTTAAGTGATTTTTGCCCCTTAACCCTAAACTTTTCTTGCCACAGTTGTTAAATGAATCACTACTACCGGTTAAGTTAGCAACACGGTTGTTAAGTGAACCTGGCTTCCCCATTGACTCTGCTTATCAGAAGCCACAAGAAAAAAAATTTTTTTTGAAAACGTGAAGGAAAGAATGGAAAAGATGGACGATAAAATGGAGAATATCCAACAAATAATAACCAAAAATGAACAACAGATGCAGAAAATAGAAGAGAAATCAGAACAAATGGAGAAGAAGGGGGAAGAGATGGATAAACACTTTGATTATTATTTCCTAAAATGATTTGTACCCAGACAATACACTGTTCAATTGAAACTGGAATTTTTGGATGTTATAAAATAATTTAAAAAAAATAAAAGTTGCAAAAGGTGATTTATATGAACCTGTGACATTACAGCCATCACAAATATGAGTCAGTTGTCAATTGTCTGAATTTGGATCTGGTGACCATTGGGATGCTGCAAAGGGCCTAAGTGTGAAAAATGATATAGTAATAAGTCACTTTTTTCAGTGACGTAACTTTGAATGGTCATTAAACAAACCGCTGCATGTTGAGGACTACCTGTATACTATTTGCTGGTTGGTGAAAACCACCAGATGACAGGTTCTAATCCTACTTAGGGATAGCTTATCTAGCTTCTTTGGTCACCATTTTCTTCACACTTACAGGCAGCATCCCCATAGAGAAGCTGTTGGACTTCTTGGAAACCTGTTAGAAACAGGCAATCGGATAAGGATTTCCTGATCTTTGTACCCAGTGTACATTGATTTGGAAAGAGGGAGGGACAAAAGAAGTTTGAAAAGTGATCGAAAAAAGAGACATACCTTAATTCTGGATATACAAAAGATATATTTTAAAGTTCTGAAAATTTCTTAGGACAATGAAAAGATGAACAGAAATCAAGTTCTGGGACTTTATTTGAAGGGTTAAAAATCAAAATTGTTCAAAAGCAGTTGGCCTATTAATTCAAGGTTCACGTTTTATTTTTATTTTTTTATTTTTATTTACATTTATATGCCATCCCTCTCCAGAGACTCAGGGCAGCTTACAGTCTTTAGAGCACCATGCTAAGTGCTCGGCAATAGCCTTCATTCCATTGTATATGCTTGCTTATTACTAGGGTTTTTTGCCGCCCGCCCCCCCCAAGCGGCATTTTTTACAAAGTCAGCTTATTGCCCCCAACAATTCTTGGATCCTCAATTTACCTACCCTGAGAGGATGGAAGGCTGAGTCAACCTTGAGCCTGGTGGGATTCGAACCTGCACTAATTGCAGGCAATTGAGCTAAGTGCTAGATGATTAACAGCCTGCACCACCGTTGATGATTATATCTGATATCTCTTATTTAACATTTTTGATAAGGAATAATGACATAAAGTTTTTGGATTTTGTTTTTAGTTTAGAGATGAGTTCGGGGGAAAAGAGAGTATATGTTGTATTAAGAAATGGTGATAAGCTAGTAAAATTGTTGTATGTTTGCCGGGATGAAAGGGGAAGCTACTTCTTTCCTTCCTTCTTTCTTTTCCTTTTTTCATTCTGTTTTTCTTTTTTATATTGTTTGTAGTCTCTATTAGTTTTTATTCTATTTGCAACCTGTAATAAAATTATTTGGAAGAAAGATTTGGAAAGAGGGAGGGGTGGCAGGCCTCAATTGCATCACTAATATTTGTAATAGGAGGGTCAGAAAAACCTTAGCATTCCTCATACGCTGAGATCCTAAATGCATGAGATACCAGAAGCCAGTGGCAATCAGCTCTTGTTGGTTTAAAGTTCATAGTCCTCTGACTTTGGCATTTCATTATCAATTTCAATATTTAGGTTAGATGTTTTCTTTTGTAGATTAACCAAACTCAAATTTTGGGGGGCATATTTTCCTGGGAGTAAGCCTTGTTGAAACTCTATGAGATTTAGTTCCAAGTAAATATTTAAGGTAGGGTTCATTTTTAAATTATTAACATATTTTGGGGAATGGAGCTGAATAGGATGACTGTATCTTCCCTGGGTAAATTAAGACTTCACTTGTTGACAAGCTTATACTACTTTAGCATCTACAGAAATACACCCATATTTCTATGAAGTTTTTCATTAAGCAGATATTCATGAAATTGGTTAGTAAATACAGCAATTATTTAAGCAACTGGTTTGGAAGTAGACCATTTTATGACCTGGAAAGGAAAGGAAAGCTGAGAAAACTAATCAGAGGGCTTTTCTTATTTGTTTGTATAGCTTAATTTAAGAGGTTTTTGTGGAACTGGTTGAGACAAAATGCAAACATACCCTTTGATTTATTTTTGACAATGAAAGTGTATTTTTGTTTTGTTTTGGTTTAGTAAGCACTTGCAAGACAATCATTTCCTGGCTTCCTTTGAAGTTAGCACTGGGCTTACACAATGCAATTTTAGTGATGTGTACAATTTTTTAGAACCAATGGATGCAAAGGGATTTACTTCAGAATAAAAATGCAACGGTTGTACTGTTAATCAGTCCACATATCGGTAGCTTGAACTACGATTTGCCTCCATGCAGACAATCCTTTATATCTTAGCATTTGTTATTGGAAAGTGTCCAATTCCTTTCCAGGTTTCAAGGATTTTTTTAAAATCACTTGATTTAACAGCTAGGTTTGATCTACTCTTGTGCAATCCCCAGACATATAGAAAGTCACATACAATCTGATATTTGGAGGAGGTAATAGAAATTGGAATCTACATTTGGAAACTACCATGATTTTCTACAATATTGGATTTTATCTTGTTCAGGACTCAAATGTCTTATTACCCTAAAGTACGTAGATTAAAATTTCTCACATTTTCCTGGTCCTGTTTAGCTTGGGTCCATATACAGAGAGAAATAATTATTGTGAAATAAACAGGTTTTTATAATAATAGGGTGTGAATTTATAGAAGTATGATGATATAATTGCTAATATTGTATGGTAATTAGCATTCGGATTTGAATGGTGAGGGGGATGCTTGCTTGACCTTGAAATCCACCAGGCGAATTAGTCTCAATCATTTTACTCAGCACAGTCTACTTCATAGTTTTGGTATAAATAAAAGAAAGATGATAGATGAACTCACCCGACAAACACACCTGGAGCTCCTTAGAGGAATGATGGAACACAAACTAAATCTCTTATACTTTATGACTTTACATGGCAATACCACCTCACCATTTTAAAACATTAAGCCTGGAGAACCTATGCCTTTCAAATTTTTATGCGCTCACATCAACTCTTAGCAACCTATGTATAAACCCATGTCAGCTGTATAAGCTAGAAAATGTAATTCAATAATATTTGAAGTCTTCTGTTTCCTGCTCCTGACTCTCCTTTTACACATGTTTACTGCTAACTACAGTCATAAAATAGAAAGGCGGAATAATTCAGAAAAACAGTTTCTCTTTAATAAGAGATACCCACTTCAGTTAATTTTATAAAATTGGCTCTTGGGCAAAAGAGAAAAGACTGAACTGTAATGATCATCCACTTTCTGTAAAACAAAGCCCAGGAGTGAACATGGGATATTTCCTTAGTTGTAATTAACACAAACCTAGTGCCCTTCAGATGTGTTTAAGATACAACTCTTCTCAAGGCAGATAAGACAGTAGACTAAATGTAGGAAAATAGCCTGCAACCAGATGTGATTCTTCTGTATTACTTTGCTGCATTTCTTGAAATGTTCACCTAATGTTCACATATTAACTTACTTGGGTTTATTCCAAAACAATTTGCTCGGTCTCACTCAAATTATTGAGCAAAGAATGTACTGCTATGTACATTCTTCCTCCCTTCTTCAGCCTCCCACCTTTTCTGTAGTGTTTCTCTGGTTGCATTAGTTATTGTGAGCATGTTTTCAAGTATTTCTCCTGTCTTTGTGTATATAGGGTCCAATTCAAGGTGCTGGTTGTCACTTTCAAAGCCCTACATGGCTTGGGCCAGGTAATTTGACGAACTTTTTCTGGTCACATCTACATGACCCACCAGAGCAGGGAGGCAGGGAATGCTATGGGTCTCCTAAGGAGATCCATCTATAGGATCAAGAGGGGCCTTCTCTGTGGTAATTCCCTCCCTGTGTAACATCATCTCCACAAAAATTGGCCCCCACTCTGACTCTTTCACAAGACTTTGAAAGACCTGGTTTTGCCAGAGGCCTGGGGACCCTAGAATAGAATGGAGCCCATCTAATGACTTATTTGATTGATTGATTGTCGTTGCCAGGGGAGTGGGAGGTTACATAATACACAAATCAATCTCCTTTTGTCAGTAGAACTTCAGAACCAGAAATGCTTTTCACTTGCTCAAACCTCTGTTGAGTCCTCCTGTTGTGATTGTTTTGTATTTTTTATTATAGGAAGAAGCCAGCTTACGATAGTACAAACTTGGTGATCCAATCTGCTGCAACAGTGAAAGAAACAACATACTTGTTGTAACAGGATCCTTGGAGTAGCAAAGTCAGATTGTTGTGAGAAAAACTCATTCTAAAGATTAGTGGTCTGGACATTATCTGCTAAAAAGGTTTGTGGTTACTTTGCACACCCATCTCCCTTCTGCAGACTTAGTGTCATCATACTGACATTTAGCAATAGTTGTTTCTTAATCTTCTTTTTTAATTCTGAACATATGCAGAAATATTTGACTGAAAAACTGAAAAGTAGCACTTGCTGCAAAATATACATTGATAGTTTGAATTGTAGTGTATGAAGAAACTAAGTGATGATTTAAATGCTGGACATGGACAGGAAGTCTCTGGGTCATATTCCCAGTTGACTCTGAAAGAATATAACTGTTGTAGCCATTAACAGCCTGATAGAAGCTCTCCTTCATTTTACTTGTCTGGATAGGCCAGTCTGGCTTCAGATAATCTAGTTGCAAGATCGTAAAAAATTGTTAATTGTTTTACTTCTGTATTGTACTATTCAGAGATAACATAATTATCTTTTCCATGTATCTCATTCCAGTTTTGCTGTATTTATGTATAATATGCAACACATAAATAAATAAAAGTGATTTTGAGGTAAATTACCTGAAATGCACTCAGTGATTAGAAATGTCATTTTTGGGAGGACATTTCAGAAATTTGATACGAGTTGTTTAATTGTTCAAAAGTCATGATTGTAGTTGTACCCAAGGCTGCTTTGAGGGAGGTGGTTCCTATCTATGCCCAATCATTGCTCTCCTATTATTAGTTAAAAGTAGAATTGTAACTAAATTTCCACACTGGCAGGAATCTTGTTTATTCAGGACATTGTTCAGAACATTTCTAACTTGTTTTTTTTTTCATTATTAAAAACTATTTCAGTTTGGTGTGGACAGGTCATTTGAAACATGGCATACATTTATTTTACCTCTTCTGTTGGATTTCAATTCATGGACCAATGTAGTTATTTGAAACCATTTTTTGTCATAATTTTGTATGTATGCTTACATATGTCTTCTTAAGGATTTCTGCTAAGATCAGTGAGAAAGACCCATGATTTTCTTGAACTTTTCATTTTTGCCCTGTTAACTCTTCCTATATATGTTTTGCAATTTGTTCCTCATTTACTTTCTCTATTGCATATGACATATTTTGGTTACTCTTCAGATGATATAAATCATTCAGCTATATGATTATGCTACTGTACCTTATTATTGTTCATGTTGGGTACTTTTGTATTCAATTTACAGTATTTCATAATCCAATTATTTTTCATTTTGCCTTGTTATCACACAAATTCCCCATTGTCATTGCATTCAGTTAACTTCTGTATTTCTCCTGAAACAGGCAACTGTCACTTTTATACGGCAAAATTGCAGGAGCATGGTTCTTTATACAGTAAATAAAGCAAATTTTGCTTCTTAAACATCAATTTCTCATATAGATCAGGCTGCCTTTCTACTGATACTGTACATCTTAACATTTCTCTATCCATTTCCCATGTTTTGTGAACATTCTATCAGTATACATCTATTTATTCTAATTTATCAGTGCAATTGTTCACTTCTGTCACCTCTGTCAAACATAACTACCATGTTTTTTTATAATACATTTTTTTAGATCCATGCTCTGTACTGCATCATACAATCTGTTGCGCACTCCTTGTAAATAATTTAGGTTTTCAAGCAAACACAAGGCAAAAAATTGGGAAGAGAAGAAAATGGAAATGTTCTGTGGGTTTCTGTTTGTGTGTATGCATGTGTGTGCATATGAAACAAAAAGGAATAATCTTTCTGGCCCTTCGGTTAGCAGTTATTGGGTACAGCTATTTTTGGTTAATTTCCGATCATAGCTGACAGTCATCTTTTGCATAGGTTTCCTTGAAGAATTGCAACCAGAGGCTAAAAAATTTCCCCATAGCCTAAAGATAAGCCTTTATCTCTTTATAATGTTTGCAAATCAGGATGATATTTCAGATCTCGAAATGGGATGAAGATTGTGGGGGTGGCAGTGTTGTGCTGTGGTGAAATGACACTAGTCATGTTTGGTTGTTGATCAAGAGTCCCCAGTTGTGTGCACAACGAGTCTGTCCTTTGTGGATGGGCTAGATGTATTTAATTTCAATCCAATTCATTAGTAGTTAGAAAAGGACTGACATATTTCCCTTGCGGTAAGATCTGAATTCACAGTTTGCTTAATTGTGGGTTATTAAAGAAGACATGGTTGACTGCATTCACTCATACTAAGCCACAGGTTTGCAAACTATACTAGTGTTGCAAGTAGGGTTTAGACAACCCTTGATCAAGAACAAAACCACATTAAGGCTCTGTGCATTATATAAATCTGCTATTATCATTATTAACTACAATTAATATAAATCATAGTGTTTTAAGAACTCTGGGTAAAATGCTTAAAAACTTTAGGTCAAGGCAAGCCTCGTACAAAACACTATTAAACTTAATGGCATATTTTTTAATCTTACGCATAATTCTCTTAAGAAGAAGCCACTCTGAACACAATTGAACTTAAGTAAACATATTCAAGTAGCACTACCAGTCATAGTTATGCTTGTGGCTTGTTCACCAATAGGAAGGATGAAAGAAGTTCACAAACCAGTAGCCCACTGGTGTCCCATTTCTGTGGCTGAAAGATGGATGATTAATTTTATTTCATATTACAGAAAGGAACTAGCATAAAGCCCAGCTATAGCTAATATTAAATTCTTGATTTTTCTTTCCAGGCCTCTTATTATTATTATTATTATTATTATTTCCTTCCCACCCCTTTTACTTTAGGAGTGTCCTGGGAACAAGTTTTTGTGGGTTGCATGCATTTTTGCAATCAACCACATCAGGCCAATTTTTCCTTTTGCATCCCAGGTGTGTTTCTGGCATAGCATTTCCCAAACCGTGAGGTATACCTCGGTTGGGAGGTGCAGGCAGAATCTAGGGAAGAGGTAAAGAACCTTTCAGTTACATTATTACAATAAATCCAACATTCCTATAGTTTCTTTATATTGTTTTCATTGTTCCTTTGTGTTCTTTTTTGTGATTGGATGGTTAGGTGTGTACATTAAGATTACACTAAAAGGAGGGGTGATGGCAGAAAGTTTAGGAACCCCCTGACCTGAAATCACAAGTGACATGACCAAATGGAAACACCAGGCCAAAGCTGGGACACCAAGTCAGCTGTGTTTGCAGGACAATTACCCTTGGTTACTTAACCATGGTTAACCCATTGCCTGGGTTAATAAATGATTAACCCAACATACTGAACAACAAACTAATCAAGGGGGCTAATTTCACATAGTTCATTGAGCCTCAAATCAGCCACCCTTTGTTTTGAAAGAACATACCACTGGACCGTAAACTGTATATGCAGCTTTTGCATTCGCCCTCTTTCATGCCATAGTAAGGACAGCAACCTTCTCAGGGTTGCAGCATTGGATAAGTTGGCTGGAATGGCAATAAGTTTCACTTGCTTACTCTGTGGCTTCTTCCCCAAACCCCAAAAACTTTAACCTTAGACTGTCTACTATTGACCTCACCCCTTTCCCTAAGAGGTCTGTAGGGGGCGTGCATAAGCGTACCAACGTGCTTACCGTGCCTACCGTCTCTGTCCTATTGTTTATTTATTTATTTATTTTCTTATATGTATCCATGTATTCATCTTGTAAGCAATTGACAAAAATAAAATAAATAAATAAAATAAAATAAAAATATTTAGAGGGCACGGGTTCTCAACAGTTGCTGTTTTGTACCTCCCACAACTTGAAAGAAGAACTGAGGAACGCAGTCACGGTTATTACTCCCAGCAGTGGTGAGGCCCATTAGCTCGTCCCACCAGAATAGAAAGCTCTTGTTCTATGTTTTCTGTGGGAATATATCTCCAAGGGAAGGATGCGGTTAATGATCAAGGCACCAATCAGACATCTCAATTTGCATTTTTGCCCCACCCAGCCTCAGAGCTTTTCCCAGGTGGCTCGGTTAACCCTTGGGTTCCTGGGTCCCAGAGGCAGGTGTGCCTCTGTATTTTCTTTCTGAACCTTTCCTTCTTTTTTTTATTCCCATTAGCATTGGTGGGAGCTCTCTTCCAGACAGCTAGAAGTTGGGAGGGATTCATTGGGTTACTGTGGAGTGGGATGAAAGTTAAAAGTCTCATTTACCTGACACCTCTGATTTGGGTAGCAAGATGAAAATGTAAGCGTGCATTTAACATTACATGCTTGATCAAGGATTGAGTAATTTCACCTTCCCCATTCCCACTCCCTCAGGAAAAAATATTTCCAAATATTTCACTGCAGAGAGGCCTGTTGCTAGTCTCAGTTTAACTGGGTTAGCAATCTGAGGCTTCTATACAATTTGTCTGGGAGACATACGGGTCACTACGGGTTTGTTTGTTTTTAAAATTTTCAGCATTGGGTAAAATCTTTGTTGACTTCAGCTTGTAATGTAACTAAGAGACCTAAGAAGCATATTGCTGGATGGGGTGGTGGGAACAATGCAGCCTTTTATGTTAATTAGGTTTATGGTGGAGAATGTCTTATTGTATGATGCCTGCTTATTCAGATCTGCCAGTCTCACATTTCTGCATCCTAAATAGAAGCTAAAATCTCACCATCCCTTTTGCTTCAGTTTTTGGTCAGACTGCCTGAATTAAATTCCAACAGTTTTTCAGATTACTACCCTCCAATCGAATGTTGGACTGCAACTTTTATTGTGAGTTTGATTCCTCCCATTACTTTTGCCTAAATTACCCTATAGAAACAATTCACTCACTGACTATAAGAGCGAGTGCCCATTATATGCCAGAAACTGTTCATTGAGCTCAAGGTCTTAAAAGGGCTACAGACTATAATGGTCAGAATGAAGAAGTATTTTTGCCTACAGGACAGTACTGTCAATCAATATTGCAGATATTGTGTGGAACAACAATATCCAATGCTGCTAAAGTGGTTAGCAGCAAAACAATACAGAGAGAGGGGAGGAGAGGAAGGAGGGAGGGAGAGAGAGAGAGAGAGAAGCCCCCTTCCAAAAACATTGACAAATATAAAGCCTAAAACAAAACTCTTAAATGGAATAAATTGGCTGTTTCAGAAGCCTAATTTTAGTGACTCTAGAAGTCAGGAAGTGTGGGTGGAGGTCCAGAATGTGTGTGTATGTGTGTATGTGTGTGTGTATTTCCAACTTATCCAGATAGCACCAGGTTGAGAAAGGTGGAAGAATCTGGATGAAATGCTCTAACGTTTCTGAATAAGAAGGTAGCTGTGCAAATTTGGGGATCATTTTATCTGGGCATTTATCTTCCCTGGATATAGCTGGGTCAATGATACTTCAGTAAATCTGTGGTGTGAATGCAACCGTTGTATTCATTACACATGTTACTGTGTCTTCCCCCCCCCAATGATTTCCATTCCCTCCTTCCCCACCAGTCCTCAGACAAAACTACAACGAAATACATCTTCTCTCAAGCCAGACTCTTTGAGAAAGAGGAGAAACGGCTTATGTGCTTTCCCCCTGTGGGTTTTAGTGCTTTTTTTCTTACCTTAGTCATGTCCAATGGCTATTGTTAGGGGAGGAAAGCTGATAGAGCAGTTGGTACACCACCCAGTAAGTGAGGGAGTACGTGCCATGTTTCTTGGGAGTAGCATGCAGATGTGTGAAAACGCTTCGGGAAGCAGCCTGCCAACTTAATGCTTAAAGGTGTGGGTGGGAGAGGGAACAGGCTAACATCCTTCCTTGCCTACCCTCTGTCAGGACAAACTCCCCCCCAGGCATGGGGTTGGAGCCGCTGTATGTTTCTTGGCGTGCCTTTTCATTAGAGCAGCAAAACTATTCTGGCAGTGCCTCCCTTCCCCTCCCCCATCCACACCCTTCCTGCAGCTGGGAGTAGAATATGTGGATTCTCAGTACTACCTAATCCCAGCCCCTTACCCACCCACCCCAATATTATTGAGTGCTGCTTGTTGAAGTCTTCTCCATGTCCTCAGGTATCCTGCTGAACCAAGTGTATTGCTCTCGCTGCTGCTGGCGGTTTACGGAAGGCGTTGCCTACATCCGTGAGCAAACACCCCACTGATTGCGAAGATGGAACTGCAAAAAATGGGAAGCGAGATTGGCACTGAAAGATTCAACGGTACAATACCTGACAGTGACAAAGCAGCTGTCCTGGAGGATGGGTGAGTCTTTGGTAGGAATGACAGAGAAATCGGTTGGGAATACACTCTCTGTGGCGTAACGGTTTAATATGTTAGATTGGGACCAGGAGACCAAGTTCCCACTTGACTGTAAAACTGACCCTCTGACTTCAGACCCATCATATTCTCTCAGCCTTGCCTACCTCACACTCTGGGGGATAAAATAGGGGGAAGACTCTATATATATACTGCATTGAGCTTCCAGTGAAATGGTGAGGTATTAATGCAATAAATATACGTACAGGGAATCCTCGCTTAGCCATGGTGATTGGGCCTGGCAATTCCATTGCTAAGTGATGGGGTCATAAAATACAGCATCTCGTCTCTGTGCCAGCTTGCTGTGGCAGTCCCAGTTACTGTGAATCCAGCCTGGTTGCGATCTCCCACAGACAGATGATCACCATTTGTGACCTCTGGTTGGCTTCCCCTTTGACTTTGCTTTTCAGAAGCCAGCAGTGAAGCTCACAATTAACCATGGGATGCTGTGACATAATTATGAGCTGGCTGCCAAGAGCCAAAACTGAGATCACATGACTGTGGGGACACTGCAACAGCTGCAGTAATGAGGACCTCAATCCGTGCCTTCATAACTAGTTGCTGAACGAGTGGTTGTTTAGTGAAAATGAACTGAATGTACAACTTTTGCAAGTTTTGCGAACGGAAGTATGCATTTATATTCCCGCAGTGTCTGCACATTGCAGAAGAGAGCCACGGCTTAGAAATACAGCACAAAGGGCAAAGATTATTGCAGGGAAAGATGAGCAGTTCACACATAAAAGGGGAACAACAAGAAACAACATAAACTATTAATTATAATTAATAAACCCAATACTTGTGGAATTTATATCTATATATTAGGAAAATTTGTGTAAATTGTGAATTTTAGGAGAAATTTGCATAACGTACATATGCTTTTATGCAGCCTTCAAAACAAATACAAGTAGGTATAGAAGTGGAGTAGAAAAAAAGAGAGGGAAATACATTCTAAGTTTGGAAGTTATAAAGAAGAGAAAGTTGGGCATGCAGAATTGGGCAGCGTATGAGAAAGATGGAATCGAAGCCAGAAAAGCAGGAATTCAGGTTAGGCAAAGAGATATAAGAGTAGTTCCCCCACATAGGGAAAAATATTTCTGTAACATAAAAAGCCCTGGGGGTAATATAGAAAGATGCAGATTGAGAAGCAACTGTTTCTAGTGGCAAAATTAATACACAGATCATCAGTCTCTTCTCCAAAATTTTAGAAACTACTCTGCCAGCAGCAAACAAACACACATTTCTTAATTCCATGTTCTGTCAAGCTTCCAATTCAGGACTACTTTTTATTTTCAATGAAACTACCCAGAACTACCCAGTTCCCACCCAGACGGTAAGATGTACCATAGAGATAATACTATTAGAGGTCATTAGCTTCATCAGGTGCTCTCACGTGTTCTTTCTTTGCACTGGGTTCAGGGAGCACCATTTTGAATAATCAACAGGTACCTTCAGTAGCAAGGGTACCAAATTTTCAGTTGTTTATTAGGTTCAGAAATTAATGGCAGGTATACATTTGGAAAAAATATTTTTCATGCTCCAGATTTGCCACTGGACCACTAAATGGTAAGTGTAAGTAGTCATACAGACCCTGATCTCAGGTTTGATATATGGAAATGTCATTAAAAAACAAACCCCAACAAAATCAGAACACAGAACCAGGGGAAAAAAATACCACAGCACGTCCTCTCCAGCATCCAATACCCAGATATGCAAGTATTAACACCAGATACAATCAAGCAGAAGTTGATACCCTAATCAAGAGACTATCAAGAAGAAGACCACACTCCTACCAACGCTGACAGAACAAGCTACTTTTACATCATCTGACTAATACTGATGATGTTACTTAGTTAAGTAATGAAATGTCTGCAAGCAAATGACCAAGCTCAGTGAGCACCAAGGATGCCACAGTTCAATCCTGAGCTGCGTACTATATATTCTCTTACGTTGGAAATGTATGCTGCTGTGAGACTTGGTGATAATGAATAGCTGACATCTGTTTAGAGTAGATTCATAAACTAGCTGTGATGGCTAAGCAGAGCCTCCATTTAAGAAGAAGCAAGTCTATCCTGTGGAAGTTAATTGGAGAATTGCATAGATCTTTTATCTCATCTATTGAGACTTCTTCGAGAGGCAGAGAGGGGAGCGAAAGCTCACTGCTGGGATGACACAGTCCTGGTTGATACAGAACATACTGGAGGCTTCTTTGCATAGCTCATAATCTATATCCCCTCAGTACATGAAGCCATTTTGGGAAAAATGGATTTGCTGCAAGCCCATTCCCACAGCAGCCGCTGACCATGCTGGGAGATATCGGAGGCTATAGAGCAGGGGTCTCCAACCTTGGCAACTTTAAGACTTGATGATTTCAGACTTAAGACAGAATTCCTCAGCTAGCAAAGCTGGCTGAAGAATTCTGGGAGTTGAAGTCCATAAACCTCAGCTAGCAAAGCTGGCTGAAGAATTCTGGGAGTTGAAGTCCATAAATCTTAAAGTTGCCAAGGTTGAAGACCCCTGCTATAGAGGGTTTCGGTAGACGTTTCCTTGTATGAATGACAGTTCAGTTTAAGCTTTAAACTTTGACTGCCCAGTCTGGCATAATTTAAGTCAGAATGATTGATAATGTTAGTTTCTTTTCCCTTCACAGTCACACACAGACACACCCGTCTAGCCATTAAGCAATAGTAAGAAAGACTTTTGTCACTAAAAGGTTTGGGATTACTGTGCTTTCTGTCTCATGCCATTGGCTGTTAGGGATTTTAGGAATGAGTCCAACAGATCAGTAGGGCACCAGACTGGGAAAGGCTGGTCTAGCTGTTCCCAATTTAGGATAGTTGTTACAACCCGATATAGTAATTACCTCCAAATATTTGAAGCAAAGGCTTAGTAATAATTTAATTCATTAATATTAGCACACTGGCTTCATTGTATAATTACATCAGAATTTGGCAAGAGAGTCAAGATTGCCAAATATATATATATATTTTAAATTAGCACATTTATTTATTAGAACAACCAGACAATATGTAAATCACATTAATAGTTCAATACGTATGCTAAGTACAATAACACATGATGGTTTTATCTACTTTGTTTCCTCTCTTTTCCTTTCCTTTCCATCTTGACTTGACTCTTTAATTAGAACACAGCATAATCTGTATAATATTTAGCTTGAGCCATTGATTTGTGATGCTAAACAGATGCAGTTCTGGTATAGGACTCCACTGACCTTTTCTACTTCTCCTTCCATTTCAGGTATGAGGAAGAGGAACGTATTTCAGCAGAACAAGATGGCTTCTTGCCTAATGCTGCCAGCAAGAAATTCAGCCAATTCACTGATGTAGGTGATGATGTCAGTCAAATATCTCCAACTCAATTGTGTCCACAGGGAGTGCAGAATTGTGACAGAGGGATTAACTCTTTTATATGTACTAATAAAGGAGAATAATTGTAATTCAGGGTTGACATGAGTGGTCCTTGGTGCTCTCTGAGCTTGGTTGTTTTCTTGTAGACATTTCATTACCCAAACTAGGTAACGTCATCAGTGCTAGTCAAATACAGTGCTAGTGTTAGCACTGATCAGTCCAGCAAACACCAAGGGCCCATCTTTTATATGTGCAACATGATGTTGCACGCACATTCTGTACAAAAGGGCCGAGCTTGCAGTAGGATGGAATGACAGTACTTCCCTCATGAAAGCAACCAGTTCCTGTTTATTCCCATTTCTCTACTTACCATTGAAAATAAAATTCAAATGTCTCAGCTATTTCTTAATGCAGTTTGCAAATGTCTACCAATCCAGCATGACCTAATGAAGCAGGATTGAAGAATTTTCCTTGTACAAGTGTCATTTTTTTTTTCACGGGAGAAAAATGTCATTGCACAACTGTTGCATTGAGACATAAGATCTGGCTCCCAGAATATCTCAGGCTTCTGGATGTTGCCCATGATGTATGATGTTTCTTCTTGTTAGCATGCATATTATCATGTAGGTATTTTAGAAGTATTACCTCATTATGTTTTATTATCTATTTATATCATGGCCACCTATATTTATAATTTCCATCAAGGCTTAACCAGCCCCATCTTTATAGACTTCTGTTATCTCTTGGTTCTTTTTCATTCGATTGTCATTGCTTCCTTCTGTTCACACTGAATCACCTCTTCTTTTGAGAACCATCTTTTGTTGTGTCTTCATTCTGGTATGTTCCCACAGACTTGAGTCAAATGCAGACATTCAAAAATATATGGCATAATGTATAAAACTGTAAAAATCAGACTGGTACAGTGCAATATGTTGGTCATTGTATAATAATTGGTAACTTTATAGGGACACTCATGCAGGCCTGGTGTTCTACCACTTCAACTTTCTATTCTGGATTACCCTTGGATATTTAATGGTTGGTATCATTTTTCCCCTTCAGCCTCATGTATTATACCGGTACTTCTATTAGGATTAGTGCTTTGTTTTCCCTATGGCCCAAAGGCTATTTTCTACCCAATTTCTGAAATTCGGTTTTTGTTTCTTTTCTTAAATCTTGGTTGCAGTTTGAGGGAAAGACTTCGTTTGGGATGTCAGTCTTTAATCTGAGCAACGCCATCATGGGGAGTGGCATCCTGGGCCTGGCCTATGCCATGAGGAATACGGGAATCACCCTCTTTGTGTGAGTGTAACTCCCACAGCTTGGTACCCAGGGGAAAAAAATCCACAACCCAAGGGGGAGGAAGCAAGTAGAAATTCAGCCACAATTTCCATCTGTGGGTCTGCTGCTGGATGGATTGTAAGAACTAATTTCCAAGCAGGGATTGGATAGAATTGGTGAATTCAAGTACGGTTGGGCTAGAACTCAGTCCAGATGAGGATTGGAAAGAGTTCTCTTTGTCTCCATAGAAGAGGCATTCCAGAGTTGGTCCATTTCTGTGAAAGAAGCATTGGGCTGACATTCATTGTTGTCCTTCTTCCAGGATCCTTTTGATCTGCATTGCTTTGCTCTCCTCCTATTCCATTCATCTGCTGCTGAAGTGTGCTGGAGTTGTTGGTGAGTCCCAGTTCAAGAGATTCCATAGTATTTGTTATGGGCCACAGGGTAAGACACTGACCATAGCCATACAGCTCATTGGGGTAGAAACAGAACTAATACAATGCAGGGGTGCCTTCTATTAAGGTATTTCAGAGTAGTGTTCAGAGGTTTTTGCTATTCTTAGAATCCATGCCTTCTCTCTGTTTGGATCATTAAAAGTCTTGTCCTTCAAGGACTGTGGCCTAACAAGAATTAGTGCAGGCTGTAGATGCCTTGAAACTTGGTTTTGAAATTGATCAGTGGGCCATGCAGGAAACTGGACTGGCATTCAAAGATGGCTCTTTTTGTTGCACAGACAGATTGTGGCTGAAGAGCACAACTTGTCCTTAGGCCATCATTATTACCAAGGAGCTGCATGCTTTTTTAACTCTCAATACATTGAGGAATGTGTCAATTCCTACTGGAACTGGATTGAGGAGCGTGTTGACTGTTAGCATGAAAGGAGCATAATTTTGAATAGTGGTTAAGATGAATGGACTGGTAGTGTTATCACCCTAGAATTACAAACCAACCTATCTGAACCCTTTCTCTCTTTCTCCTATTTAGGAATTAGAGCATATGAACAGCTGGGATTGAAGGCCTTTGGCCATGGGGGCAAAGTGGTGGCTGCTGTCATAATCTCAATACACAACATAGGAGGTAAGGTTTCCCACTTCCCTGTTGGGTCAGAAAGGGGAAACAAAGTGGTGTATATTTGCATACATTTGCTTCTGATAGTTGGTGTGTATGAAGTTCAAGGAAGAAGGCTGAGCAAAGGACTGGGCCATTGTGATTTTGACTTCTATAAACTGAGGCGATGATGATTTGTGACCAATATATCCAGTGTTCATCCTGAGGATAAGGGTGGGCAATCAAATGCCACTTTACTGTTTTCACTCTTCCCCAAAAGGAAATTCAGGAGATCCTGACAGCTTTCTCTTTTCACAGCTATGTCCAGTTACTTGTTCATTGTTAAATCTGAACTGCCGCTTGTGATCCAAACCTTCTTAGGGCTGACAGCAAATAATGGGTAAGCAAAACTCCCTGCTCTTCTTCCTCCTAACCACATTCTGATTGAAATTACACAGAGCAAATGAACATGCAGCAGTTCCTTAATAAGGGAGGGGGGAGAAAGAAAGCCAGCCAGCCGGCTAGCTGAATTATACCAATCTCCCCATATTTGACCCTCTATTTCTTGGAATATAATTCACATCATCTCAAGTCAACATAGATAGTGCTGGTGGAAGTTGTAATCCATATTAGAGGAGGTTCAATAGAATGCTTGCCTACAAAAAGAATGACAAAGAAACCTACAGGTAGTTTTCTATTGTTTTAGTATTTTCCAGGGTTATGTGGTTAATTAAGCATTGCTGCTATCCTTGGTCATTCTTCAGTCATAGCATGCTAAGTCTAGGGTGATTTCCAGTTGAAAACTTTCTGGATTTTGACAGTATCCAGCACGGTTTTAATTATTCACCAAACATGCTTAACCTGTTCACTGAGTTGATCCATTTATTGTGTTTGCAACATGCATTGAACATAAACTCTCTAAATAGGTTGGATTCACGTAATATATTAAGGCACCGGAAAAACTGAACAAGATTAATTCTAATCAAGCTTAGCATATTGGATGAATGGTTCTACTATCTGAACTAGTTAAGTGAGTTTTGTGACCTCCAAGTAAAACCCAACCAGATCCACGATTATTTCAGGACTTATCTTGAACTCTTAATGATCTTTCCTTATGGAGCTAGTTTATGGCCATTGCGACCTAGTATGAAATTAGAGATGGTATGTGTATGAGGACCACGGCTCTTTCCCTCCTCCTTTTTCACAGCCCTTTTTTTTTCCAGAGCTGTTCTAAGGGGTTTCTGAGTAGTATTATGGAAAGAAGCAGCTGGTCTTTTTGGCTAATTTTTCTTTCTATAAATGGATCTTCTGGGGCTTGGTGCCTTATTCACATTCCTCCCCTGATCAAGAGAATTTGGGACCAAGCCACAATGCTCTGTAGCTTGCAGACTTAAACCCTCACTCTCAGAAATGGGATGAGGAAAGGAGATACAGAGATTATTCCCCTGTGGATCATAAACTGTCCCCTGAGTTTCCATTTAGGAGTGGAAAAGAATTTTACCACAAATTCTGATGAAATGCTGTTGGATGTCATCTTGGGCCATATGTTAGTATTAAAATCCACTAATATTTGTCTTTTTCCCCTACAAGTTGACAATCATGCCTGAAAAAAAAATATTGTTGAAAGTTGGAAGGAAAAAGGGGCAACTGTATTTAAAGGAGATTTTCATTGTGGGAATATCCATTTAAAAAGTTTGTATCTAAGGTCATTTATGTGACGAAGGAAAAAAAAATTGGCATTTTTCTTGTTATTTTAAAAAGGTTACTAAACAATATGTGTTCATGTGTTGTGTAAAGTTGGGAAGATGTTTAAAAGAATTCCTATGTTACAGGATGCTATAAGAATATAAAAAGTGATGACATTTTTGTGTGTACTATTTTAAACAGTAAAAAAAGTTGTTGAACTGGAATATTGCCATATTATCACAGACAATAAAGTGGACAGAATTTCTAAAGTAGATTTATACGTGTCAAAATACAACTATGTGTGATGCTACCTCATTTCTTTCAGCTTTAAATCAGATAAATTTGGAAGTGAAGCCATATTTCAACTTTATCTGTATGTCTTTAAAAAAAAATTCCTGTTTTTCATATGGACTGGGGTAAAGATGGAAGAGAAAAATTGGGTTATGTCAATACCATTGCACTCCAGTTCTTTGTATGTTAATCTACAGTACTTTAACTGATCTCGTAAATGTTTGTCATTAAAAGTTTTGTTATAAATAGCAGAGTATTTTTTTTTAAATTACATTTATATGCTGCCCTTCTCTGGAGACTCAGGACGGCTCACAGTCTAAGGAGCACTATGCTAAGCATGGTGCTCCTTATTACAAGCCCTGGAGGACGCCTGGAGTAAAGAGAGGGTGGTTAGAATGGAAGAAAGTTTGAGGAAGAAATCTGCCTACCTACAGGAACAGGGAAGAGTTTGTTTCCTTGTAATAAAATACTTGGTTGGGTGCTGCTGCAACTCTGCAAGTAACAAAACAAGAAGAGAAATGGCATAGTGCAAGAGAAGTTTCAAGTCACTTTGGTCATTCACTGCTCACTTGTTTACATATTGTCATGCTTCTGAATAGCTTCTGGATTTCTAGTCAACCCCATGAGGACTAATTGTAAACAGATACAAATTGTGGTCATCAGTAAATAAGTGTTACTTCTACCCCAGCAGTTCCTCTCAAACGTTTCCTAACGTTGGTGTTCTGCAAATGCATGGATCTCAGCTATAAAAATTCTTAGCAACAGCTGCATTGGCTGGAGAATTTTGGGATTTGAAGTTCATGTACTTGGTGATTATTTAAGCTGGGAAAAATGGCCTTTTGTTGTCTTTTATATATTCTTGTAGAGTCAGTTTGGTGTAGTGGTTAGAGAAATAGGCTAGAAATCCGGAGACTGAATTCTAGTCCTACCTTAGGCACAAAACTAGCTGAGTGACCTTGGACTAATCACTTTCTCTCAGCCCTAGGAAGGAGACAGTAGCAAATATTCTGAATAACCTTGCCAAGAGAACTACAGGGACTTGCCCAAACAGTCTGAGAATTGGACATAACTGGATGAGAGAAAAGAAAAATATTCTCTTATCAGTTAATCCTCTATCCTTGATTCTTCTGGATGACAGTCAAATGTCGTCATTGGTAATAATGGCCTAGTGGGGCTGATACCTACATCTTACCTGTAACAGGCAACATCTGTAGATTTCTTTTTTGAGTTTTTTTTAATAGGGTAGGTAGCATTTGGCTAGTTATATTTGCTAACTGAAATAAATACAAATTTAAATTTGGGAAGGAAAATGTCAAGTATCCAGATGCAAAACTGTATTCCATGCTTTTCAGTCCATATGAAAAAGGATTATTTTAAAAAAGGTAAAAGGATAAAAAAAGGATGGCAACTGCCAAGAGTCAGTCAGTCAGTCTGCCTGTCAGTCTGTCTGTCTGTAAACATACGAGCTCTTTTATTTTTTGCTGCTGTTCACTCTCTGTATGTGAGAGAGAAAAAGAGAGAGTGAGGTAAACTATAATGTTCATCCAACTGTGGTGCTTTATTTTCAGCGAATGGTACATGAATGGGCAAATTTTAATAGTTGTCGTCAGCGTTAGTGTCATCCTGCCCTTGGCTCTGATGAAACATTTAGGTAAGTGACAGAAAGTGTTTGTCCTGTGTTCTGCTTGTGCGTGCTTGGATAAATATTGTCTGATCATGTGTATGTACTTCTTTGCGTCACTCTGGTTTTCTACCTTAAAGTTCAAGGCAAGATTGTGTCATTTCAGCCTTATGAGTTGAGGCATATACATCAGTGCTACCCCCAACTGGAGGGAATCAGAATTGCTTCATATGAGGATCTTCTATTGACACTGATCTTGCAACCTATGGTTCAAGAGAATTATTTGGGGCACAGAATAATATTAGCAGAAAAGCGATATTCCATAGGGTTACCCCCCCAGTATGTGCATTGCTAAATTCAATTGCATTGAATTTCCAAATTGGATTTTTGATTGAACTTAAAACTGTGAGCTCAAATTTGATACATCTAAATTCATTCAATTCATCTGGGCTGACCGAAGATTGTCATCTGTTTGTGCTTGCATTTTCATCATTTGATTAAATAAATTAATACAATCATAGAATATAAGAGTTGAAAAAGCTCTGGGAAAAGCTTCTAATCCAATCTCTCACTAAATATAGTAATTCAATACTGTGGCATTCAATCGGTCCAGTTTGAATTTAGTTGATCACCTATTGTCGTAAAAGTAATACTCAAAATCAGATTAACCATTCCACACCCAATCAACAATGATACATTTTATGTCAAAAATAAATGTAAATTGAACGAAGCCCAAGTTGAACATCAATATGTCAAATTGATAAACATATACTAAAAGAGATCATTTTTTTCTTGTTGCTTTGTTATTTCTGTTTTCCACATTGGAATTTGTTGCATGGAATTGTTAAACATCCTCCAAGGCTGAACTGTCTACACGGTTTCTCCCAAATTTTCCATATAGTATAGATGTTGAATTTGAGAAGGCCATTGCATCAATTTACAACTTGCTGTCCAAGTTGTATTATTTTTTAAGAGCAGAAATATCTAATTAATGGTGGCTTTCTTTTCCATGTTTAGCTTTCTTTGCTGTAAAATCTTTTGAGAGGCTTTTTATCAAAATCCTGTATATAAGATCAAAGCAATTCCTTTGTTCCCTTCCTTCTTTTCACAGGTTATCTTGGTTATACCAGCGGACTCTCACTCACCTGCATGTGTTTCTTTCTCACCTCGGTGAGTTACATAACTCCCAGAAACTCTGGCTTCTCCCAGAAAGAAAAAGTGCCAGATTTAAATGGGAAATATTTGTCACAATCCTTTAAGAGGTTTTCAATCAGAATAGAGCTGGAAAGGACCTAAGAGGTCTTATAGTCTAACCCCCTGCTCAAACAGGAGATTCTAGTCTATATCATTTCAGACAAATCAACAGTCCAGTCTTTTCTTTAAAACCTCCAGTGATGAAGCCCCTACAACTTCTGAAGGCAAGGTGTCCCACTGTTTAATTATCCTCATTGTTGTGAAGTTTCTCCTAAATTCCAGCTTGCTTCTCTGTTTGATTAGTTTCCATCCACTGTTTCTTGCCTTGCCTTCTGGTGCTTTGGAAAAGGCACAGTATGGAAAAGGTGTACAATTGCTGCTTTTGTTGCTGCTCTGTCTCATTCACTCCTTCCTGATGCTCACCATCCATTTCCATTCCTTCCACAAAGGTAATTTACAAGAAATTCCAGATTCCTTGTCCCTTCAATGATACTGTGGTGGTCAATAGCACTATGGAATCCAGCCATGATACCTGTAGTGCTGAAGCCTTTCCTCTCAATTCTCAGGTTAGTATGAAAGTATCTGAATCTAGTGAAATCGAACTCGTTAAGAGTACTGGTAGAGCAGGCAGATACAGTTTGGCTATATTATTATTATTATTATTATTATTATTATTATTATTTATCGTATTTTTATACCGCTCCCTGTCCCAAAAGGGACTTCGGGGCGGTGTACAGTCTAAACATATAAAGATACAGTCAACAGTAACAGTAATTAACTCAGAATTGAATATAGATAGATGAAAATAGGATAAATGAGTAAAATAAGTAAGTAAGTAAATGATTGAGTCCCATCAAGTGAATTAATGGACTTTTGTCTGCTACTATGTTCTAATCACATAGTAAGTTTTGTGCCTGAAGGCGTACTTGAAGTTCAATCATTATGGGCTTAGCCCAGCATCTTGATCTCTATAGCACATTGCTTTCCCCCCCTTTCTTTTATTGAAGCATATCTAGTACTAAGGTCACTGGGATTTGGAAGAGGGAGGCAATAGGATTCCCAGATTATTCCTAGTAATTGTACCTAGAATTACAGATTTTCTTTGAGAAGGGGAACAATATTCTGCAAGTATAAAATCCTTTGGTAACTTTTGGAGAAGCTCTTTAGGTTATACCCAGATTTTTCAGGGGTTCATGCAGCTTTGAGATCTCAGGTTGTGTACTTATATAACAAATCAGGAAGCAACTGAAGTTCATAGAGGTAGAAAAAGCAATTGATAAGATGGAATTTTTTTGTTCCCATTTTTCCTGTAAAAATATATACTGTAATGCAGCGGTCGCCAACCAGTGGGCCATGAGAAAATTTTGGTAGGCCACAGAGAAATCTTACTCCCAGAGAGCACCCCCACAAAGCAATTAATCCAGGCTGCGCAGAAACACAAGGCTGCTCAGCCCACATGGCTCGTGGGAACCCTCCCCGCCCACTTACTCCTTACCCGGTAAACTTGCCTGCTAAGTTGCTATTTTTCCTTTTTCCGACCATCATCTGTTCTGCTGTGCTGGGAGATTTAGATTAGCTAGGAAGCAGGAAATGGTTGGATTTCTTGCTTTCTAGCTAGTCTTTAGATCTTCGGCTCAGCACAGCCGAACCTCCCTTAGGACTGAAGGTATTTGAGAGACTGAGCTAGCCGGTGGCAGATAGATAGATCACTGAATGATTCTGTGAGCAACTCAATCTGCCTGCTTTGCCTGATTTTGGTTAAAAGTTGCTCTTTTTTAAAATAAAAAATTCAATATTTACATGCATGGTGTGTTGTGAGTTAATTTTGTGAGCTTGCTTGCTAGCAAATTTTATGAGTTTGCTTGTAAACAAATTTTATGTGACAGACTGAGCTAGCCGATGGCAGATAGATAGATCTCTGAATGAATCTGTGATTCTGTGAGCAACTCAATCTGCCTGCCTGCTTTGGCTGATTTTGGGTAAAAGATGCTCTTTTTAAAATAAAAAAACCAATATTTGTATAAATATTTATAATATTTACATACAAGCCATTCTCAGCCAGTCATATGACCACCAAACCACACTCACAAATTAGGCCATGCCCACAGAACCGGTTAGTGGTCCCTGGAATCAAAAATTATGACTTTGGTGGTCCCTGAGGTCCAAAAGGTTGGTGACCCCTGCTGTAATATATTTATAATTCAATGAAAATTACAATGTACATTTACATAAAACACCCTGCTTTTTAATTTTACTAATAAGATTTTCATTAATACAGTCCTACTGCTGTTCTCTGTATTTACTCACAACAGCAGCAATATACTGTATGTATGAGAAAGAGCAATCTAAAAATTATGAGTTTTAGACCTTCTGCTTATAACAAAAACTGTTTTTAACTTTTCTTTCTAGACTGCATATGCAATCCCCATCTTGGCCTTTGCCTTTGTTTGCCATCCAGAAGTGCTTCCTATTTACACCGAGCTGCGCAGGTGAGAAAACTTGACAGCGTCAATGGAAAGGTTCTGAACTTTCTGAAAGAATATATGGAATAGCAGAAGGACCATATGCAAAACAATTTAACTTTGTGGAGAAAAAAGTGCTAAAAAATAGATTCACTTAATCTTGTTCCCAATGAAAACTGGGAAGGGCAGGGCTGGATGGGGAAGAAACAGACATGGTTAAGCAGCACTCTACACTATTCCTAGTTTTCCAGTGTTATACCTTCTAGGTTTGTGATCTACGGTCTGTTATCCCTAATCAGTTCTGTTAGGGATTGTGGGAATTATTCGTACAGCAGATGTGGGGGATAATACATTGGAAAAAAGCTCAAATGACATACTTTTCTTTGGGACCCTTTCAGTTATGGTGGGAGAACAGGAAGATAGAAAGGAAGAAACATGGGAGAGCAAAATCCATCTTCTTATACTTGGGAGGTTATTAAGGGCTAATGCTTTCGCACCCAGAGTTTGACATCATCACAGAAAGTCCCACACTTCTGCTTCAGTCATTTTATGGGTGGTTATGACTTTGGGGAGGGAGTGTCACGATTCTCTGAGAAAGATAGCCCTGATCCCTGGCTGATTGTGCTCAGACACTAGCATTTGACGAAACAAAACGAAACTGTTCAGGGTCTGGAGTTTTTGTATAACATCTACCAAAAAGTCTCTTACACTAAAAAATTAAATTAAATTAAAACGACTGTGGTCTTTGTCAGGTAAGTAGCAAGCTTCATGCCTCACATGTAGTTTGTTGCTGAGAGATGCAGCAGGGCCTAAAAAATGCAGAGTTATGGCCAGATGGACCAAGCTCACGATTGTGAAATGCAGATCAGAAACAGGCCAGCAAAGTATGCACTGGTGATAGAAAGGGTAATAAAATGGAGGCTATTCCCCCCTGTTCTTTCAGGGTGAATGTACATAACCTGCAATAACTATTGGAGGGTTTCCAAACAGTGAAGTCTTAAATGCTATCAGAAAAGAAAGCATGGCAAAGTCTAGATGAGCTACAGCTATTGAACACTGTCATTTGGACCTTCCTTTCCTCCCTGGCTGAATTCCAAGAACAAGCAGAAGGATTGTTAATTGACTGTGGATTGTGTGTTTTGTTCACTGAAACACTGGTGTGAAGGGCAATTCTAGCAGGCAGTTTGCACAGCCGAACATGACAGTGAGGAGAAGATCAAGGATTTGCTTAGAAGAAGCTGAAGCTGCATTGTTCCCTGCAGAAAATAAAGCCTATGGTTTGCAGTCTGGTAAACCATCTTTGATTCTGGAACAGTAATCTGGATTTCTGGATTTCAATATAGTACAAGGTAGAATGCAGGTTTTGGGGTTATGGAATGGAGTAGAAACATGTAGCATGGCCCTTTAGGTTCCTGCAAGGCCTCTCTTTGGAAGGAGGCCCTCATGGGAATACACTTGAGGGTAGGTTTCAGCAGCAAAGATTAGAAGCTCAAACTTCTGATTTGGTCTACCAACTCACTTACCCCCATTCTATTAAGGAACTGGAGACCTAATTAAGTTTTAATGAGGTCTGAAATTTGTGTCTTGCTTAGGCCTTCAAAGCGTCGAATGCAGAATGTAGCCAATGTCTCCATCCTGGCCATGTTTTCCATGTATCTGCTGACAGCTATCTTTGGTTACCTCACCTTTTATGGTAAGGGACAGTTCCTCTCAGGAGGTACTATTGGGGGTGCCACTAATTCTCTTTCATACACAGGAAAGGAAGAATATCCCTCTTTGGTTGACCTCCATGGCTACAAGAGGTATGATGGTTATTGTTACATGTTTTTGATTGTAGTCCTTCCTTTTATATATGCAAAAGACAGGCTGGAAATAATAGAGGCAAAGCATAAATCAATAATATATAATTAATATCTGTTCTGATTAAAACATATAATAAAACTGAGAGGATTTCTTAAAATTTACATGGAAATCATGGAAGGAAAAAATATCTGCTACCTATATGCTTCACCTTTCTTTAAGAAGCAAAAATATTGTAAATGGATCTCTCCTCTCCAGGGATGGGAGATATTTCTCAGCTGGCTTCACAGTGCTCTTTCTTACCACATTTGAGAGAAGAAATGAATTCCCATTTGCATTGGTTGAGTCGGGTACTTTAGAACAACTATTTCTAATGGACTACCCTTCCCCAATAGGAACATACTTGGAAAAGAGAGGAACATTTCAGAAGTCTATTTTCAGAAGTCACACTCCTGTGGAGATGTGAAATGCTTCTTTTTTTATTGGATAAGCAAAATATTTTTGTATGTTATGCTTCCTCCATTGACATCTTCTTTTTCTGTGCAAAAGCTGAAATAAAAGGAGTACATATGCCATGGGTTTTTTTAAAAAAAAGCATGCAAGCAATAGGATAAAAATACCCTCTTAAGAATGTGTATATATCATAACTGTCAGATCCAATGGCAACATGACCTGCTTCCAGCCTGTTTCTAAGACATTTCTTGTTCTGATTGTTTCCATGCAGTTCCATCTTTGGACTAAAGGCAGCACAGGCTGAATTTATTTCTTGAGGATGTTTCTATTTGAACTGTTCGTTATTTTACCAATGAAAAATATATAGTCCTTTTAAAGGAGGACAAGAAAGATACTGCAGATCATTCACATCCATATCTCACAGACTTTGCAGTGAGATGTTCATGAGCATTCAGTGAAGTGTTCTCCAACTAAAAATACACACTTCTCAACCTTGTGTAACAAGAGCAGTAGTTGTGTTTTTTAAAGCTTGTACCAAGAAAATTTACATTTAAAACACTTCGTCTCTGGGGAATTAATATAAAACAGGACATTTGGATTTTAAACATGTTTTTAAGCATAAATGAAGAACAAGTAGGGGGAAGTCCATATACAGCTACCATATATTAAGGCAATTGAATTTCTAAACCATTTATACATTTTATCAATATCTCTTTAATACAGCGAAACCCCTGAAACAGGCCAAGCTTGCATTGATTTGCAGAGAGTAACAATTACATGATCTTAGTGAAGAAGTAAAAGATCAGAGAAGGGATGCAAGAGCTATAGCGGAAGTTGTATTTGTCTGCAATTCTTGTAAAGATTCCATAATTCCAAAGCCTCATCTGGAAGTTCTAGTGTCTGAAAATATTCTCTTAAATACCAGGGTTATATATAAAAATTACAAGAGAGTTAAAGACTTGGAGTTTGTTCCCTTTTCTTTTTTTCAAAATCTTAAAAAGAGGAGCGGCCTTTTAATGGTTAAGGGCCATAAGTGATATTGAGGTTGGGGCAGAAGGCCACAAAGGGAACGGGGTTGCATCTCATATGTCAGCAAGACTGAGTTTGGAGAGTTTCTTCCTCTACTTGTTTGTTGTGCTGTGACTACATACTTCAGAGTTTGCATGAACATTTTATTCTGTTCTCACCTCAAAAGAATGGAAGAATGAACTTTCAGTAGCCTGATCCAAAGGGGATTCTGTAGACATCCTTCCAAAAGAAATTAAGGGAATATTTGTAGCTTTCAGGCCACAAGGTTTCCACTTCTGTTCTACAACCTCCCCCTTTCTGATATCTAAATGCCTTCCTTTTCTTTTTGCCAGGAAATGTTGAAGCAGAGATGTTGCATACCTATATCAGAGTTGACCCTCTAGACAAGCTTATCCTTTGTGTGCGATTGGCTGTACTCCTAGCTGTGACCCTCACTGTGCCAGTGGTTCTGTTCCCGGTAAGATCTTTCTCTCCCATTGTAGCTTAATAGTTTACCATCACCCCTCCTTAATCCTAGGCCAGCAAACTCTGTATAATTGCTCTCTTTTCTGCTTTTCAACTCCAGGATCAAGTTTGGAGTTGGCAAATTTAAGCCACTCATAATCGGAATGAGTCCATGGAAAAAACTTGGCATGTACCTTTATATTAAGTTGTATTGTGCCTAAATTTGTGGGGTACAATACTATAAATATTCTTGCCATGTTTTCTCCTGCTTTCATTTCCCATCCTATTTCTGCATTGTATGCTTATTGTAATCAAGGGCCTTTCCTCTTACTCTGAGACATAAGTAGCCAAAAGGCAGAAAGACAAATAATAAAAAGCAAACAACTATTTCAGTTTATTAGAATGATACAAGCCACTTCGTGTAAAATATTTCCATCATGATTGCAAAATAGGCTAACTTGTTATCTGCAATAAGAAATGTGAATGGAGAAGAAGTAATGAAACTTCACCAGTCCAAGTTAACTATGCTTCCTCTGAAATGCCATAAGTTTAGAAAAGCGGTTAAGCAGGAATGTTTTCAGATAACAAACTGCACCACCAACTAGGAAACCACATTTTAGCCTAGCCTGTGAACTCAAATTATCTGATTTGTGGTCAAGCACAGAAAATTAATATTGATAGTCCTTGCTTAGTGACTCCCTCATACAACAACTGTTTATAATTACCACCAAATAAAAAAATAGCTTTGCTGAAGTAAGATCATAAGCATAGTCACAGTTTCATTTAGCAACCACTTCACTTAATGACTGATTTTCCAATCCCAACTGTAGTCACTAAATGAGGATTACCTGTAATTGAGTAAACTATGATTCAATTAATCACAAGTAAAAGATGTTGTGTGAACTGAATAGTATGCTTCAATCTCTAACTAGACAATTATTTATATGCCCTTACGTAAAGCAGGTATCTCTCTCTATAAATCTCTTTGCTAAAGCCACTCTGTACCCCTAGATCCGCAGAGCCATCCAGCAGTTGCTATTCCCCAAGAAAGATTTCAGTTGGATCCGTCATGTCATCATTGCGTTCTGCCTGCTTTTCATTGTCAACCTCCTTGTCATTTTTGTGCCAAACATCAAGGATATTTTTGGAGTCATTGGTAAGTATAGGACACTTTTCTACCTATGTGAGATTGAACTGTAGCAGTGGATTTAGTGCCAATGTTGTGTTGGATTTTTTTCATGAGTTGGAACGAACAGAATTCTCAACAACCCATGATAGCCTCTTCATTCTTCACCAGCATGACACATGTAGTAGTCGAGTTCACACATTGCATTCATTTGAACTATGGTTTGTTTAAAAGAATAATTTGACAATCTTGCATTCGTTGACTATCCATTGATTTTTCAAGCCAGTATTATTTATGATGGCCAAACCAAAATTAACTTAAAATAAGTTAAAATATTTAGGCATGTAAGATTTTTTAAAGTTTAGATGTTTAGGTGCTTTTTGATTAAACATTAAAATACAGATATTCAGTTTTGAGAAAGACAGATTACAGAGCTATTCTAATATCACTGGAAGCTTTCAAGAAGAAACTGGGCTGCCATCATTCAGAAATTTGGTGGGTGGTTGGACTAGATGATCTCCAAGGTCCCTTCCAATTCTGTTCTGTTGTTCTAGGGACCCAGTAACTGCAATCAATTGAATAGGAAAAAGCATCTAACAATATATAGAGAAGTAAAATAAGAATTCATTCAGACCACAAGGTGGCGCTGAACTGCTACCAACAAAAGTACTGTATCACGCTTTTAAGAGATCAGTAGGGCGGAATCTCTGAACTTTTGGTTCAAACTGACAGAAAAGACATGCCTTTAAACTGTGTACACATAAAACAATGATTGAGCTTTTTGTAGTTCTAACTAAGCCTTTATTTTATTTCCAGCCAAGAAATAGATCTGTGCATCAGATTTTTCCATTTCTGATTCAATTTATTTGATTTACAGTTCAATTCCATTTTAATTTATGATTTCTTTTTTGATTTTATGAAAATTCCAAGGATTAATTGGGTAGTGAAGAAGAATGGTCTTTGCTTTCTCCTCTCCATTGTGGACCATTATTTCTTGGTTGTCTTCCTTGCCCCAAGGAACTACCTGCAGTCTCCCAAAACAATAATCCCAAATTCTCCTGGAGAAGGAGGGAAAGGGGAAAATTTGCCAAAACCCATAACTAGGGAAAGATGTGTATTGGGTGTACCTGAGCCAATCTGGGAAGGGAGCTGTCGCAGTGTAAATGCTGGGTGGTTCTTCACAACATCTGGGTATATTTTTCCTCAGGAGCCACATCAGCCCCCAGTCTCATCTTCATCCTTCCTAGCATTTTCTACATCCGAATTATCCCCAGTGAAAAAGAACCACTACGATCAAGACCCAAAATCCAGGTATTGGCTATTGGCAAGCAGGTGGGCAGGGGCTGTACAACATGGGAGTTATTCTAGAGAATTGAACAAAGGCTTCCTTAAAGGCTTAGTGCAAAAGGGTTGGAGCTTATTAGGGAATGCGGCTTTCTGTCCAGACAGGCTCCTTTGATTTTCTCAATCTTTATAATCACTGCAACAAGATGAGGTGGTAGTTTTGCACCCAGAATTAGCATGAAACAATGTTTGTGGAAAAGCATTTTGGAAACTAAGGCTGTTGAACCCAAAGTGATGGGGAAATTGCTGGACAGATAAGTTAAGGAATGTTTCCTTAGATATTTTGTTTGGGTTGCTGGGGGCTCGGGGGGGTCCTCTTGTTCCCTCCTGAAAACTCTGTGAAAAAAGAGAAGATGGTTATGAGGAATTGTGATTCATGAATCTCTTTCTCCCTTCACAGGCTGCCTGTTTTGCTGCCCTTGGTTTCATTTTCATGGTGATGAGCCTCACTTTTATCATCGTCGATTGGGTAACCACAGGGAAGAGCTCTGGAGTGAATCACTAGCGAAGCCCACTCCTGACCCCAAGAGACCAGGTGGTTCTAACTAGGGAGATCATTCAGTGCCAAGAGAAACAGCGATGCCTTTTGCTGTTTTATCCTCACGCATCCTGGAGACACCATAATTACCTGTCCATCACTTTGGAGAAGTGTTGGAAGGCACCCCTTTGGTGCTATGACAATGCAAAGTAATTTGGAACATCTCCGGGCCTTCACTACAGCCCTTCTAAGATCTAGGCCTCTAAATCAGAGCCTCTGAAAAAGCTCCCTTCATTTGCTGGCTCCTATGGTAGCAGCATTATTTTTCTGGCCTTCACTTTTTTTTGTTCTCCCTGGCGATATTGAGCCATCACCAACAATTGCATGTCTTGGCAAAACCACGTGGGGTTTGGTTTGGGTTTTCTTTGCCCAGGATTATCGTGTTGCTTCTCAACAAGGCTTACTTTGGCTCCCCTCCCCCCCATTCTCCTCTTCCTCCTTCACCTCCACTGTTATGGAAGGAATTTCAGGCTGTTTTGTCCTAATTTGTCACTGTACCAAATGGTGCCTTGATGTCTCAACAGTTGTGACTCTTCATCCTTGTTATCCAAAATGGAAGAGGGTGGGGGCTGGTTGCTATGGAGGCACAGTGTCTGATGTCACTCAGTCTCCTGCCTGATATCACTTAAGACCGCAGCAATGAAACCAGCTGACAGCAAAGGAAATGCCATGCCTGAATGGGTGCGATCAAAGCAACGGACAATCTAATTTATTTGCTCTTATTTAATTTCGACCTGGCTACCAGACCAAAGAATATAAATAACATAGCCATCCTAATGCCTATTTGATCCATGCCACGATTCCAGATTGTTCTGACGTAGATGAGGTCTGGGAATCAAGGGAGGAAGGAGAACTAGGGACCCTGGAATCCTGGAATCCTTCTCCCACCCTAAGGAGGCAGAGCAGAATGGCCCATGTCGGTACAGCAGGAGACTTAAGGACCGCTTGCTAGTGGGAGGGGAATGCAACACCCTTGAATTGTGGGAGAATGTTGTTTGCTGTCTCCTGTCTCTGAATGATGCTAAGTTTTTTTTTTCCCCTGAGGCTATCCAGAAAAGTTAATTCTACGTACACTACAACACCATCTGGTGATTTCCCATTGGTGCATCTCCCTGGATCCCAGGGGTTAAATTTCTAAGTGCTGCATCTGAGTTTAGGATTCCATTTCTGAAGTATCTGAATGTGAATCTGCTCTTATTGGCTCAGATAACTTCAAATGGTGCTGAGAAAGCAAAATGATAAGAGCCTTGATTGAAAATAGTTGAAACGACACTAGGAAAAAAAAAAAAACTAACAAAGAGGCTGTACAGGTAGTGCTCAATTCACAACCACAACTGAGCCCAAAATTTATGTTTCTAAGTTAGTTTTGCCCCATTTTACGACTTTTCTTGCCACATTTGTTCAGTTAATCGCTTGTTAAATTAGTCACACAATGGTTAAGTGAATCTGGTTTCCCCATTGACTTTGCTTGTCAGAAGATTGCAAAAGATGATCACATGACCCCGGGATACTGCAACAATCATAAATGAGTCAGTTGTCAAGCATCCAAATGATGTGATCATGGGGTAGTCGCAACTTTCTTAAGTGTGAAAAATGGTCATAAGGCTCTTTGTTAAATGAACTGTTGTAAGATGAGCACTACCTGTATTTGCACAACATACTTAACCAGGCCAAATCTAATGACTGAATTTGCATAAAATGCTACACATGACTAGTTTTTTGTGGTTTTACTATGTTGTGTAAACCCACCTAGTTAGTTTAGGGCTCACTGTATATGTGAAAATGAGTTAACTGAGAAAATTAATTAATTCAGTGACCAATTTAAGTGTGATACAAGCCAGCAAGGCATTCTTAGATATTTTTCCTCTTTGGAACTGACACATCAGATTTGTTTTCCCCCAATGTCTGTATAATGATGTCTTAAATCTCTAGTACTTTTCCTTTGTAATTACTGCTTTTTTCAATTCAGAGATACTGAAGTGGAAGTGAGAGAACAATGGTAGGTTAGTTTTGCTAATCATGGATCATCTTTCACCTGCCTGAACAGGTGTAATTTTGTTATGTGCAATGAAACTATTAAGGAATTTAACAAGTAAGATGTATCTGTACTTCCACTCATATCTTCCCTGTCATCTTCATGGTCACTGACATAAATCTTTTACATTGCACTTTTTGAAATTTTTAAAAATATTCTTCTCCCCCTCCTTCCCACCACAATAGCACTTACATGTAAAGATCGTTTATCAAAACAAAATACTGCTATTCCAGCAGAATATGCCACTATATTTTTGTATTTTGAGACGCTAATGTGTAATTCACCTTTTTGTGTCATTGAATTAGTCATGTTAAAAGGTATAGTCAAAGCTTGGAAAAAGTTTTTTAAAGCTTTTAAATCGAAAGTTGATACTTTCATGTGAATCGTTAGTCCTGTAATTCCAAAGATTAAACGTCCCCTGCATTATGGATTTCACTGCGATTTTGCATGTCCTTAACAACAAATGGGAGGAAACTAAATCTTTTGGTAGGAAGGTTGTGAGCTCAGCCTGACAAAGACGATCTCTGTTCCATTATTCATATTTTTTTTTCATCTCTAGTTATTTGGTATCTTTCTGTGTTTTATTCCCTTTTTAATTTAGCTTTTCCTTATACAGAAATATCAGAAATCATTCTTTATTTTAGGTGTACCTTTCATCAAGTGTTAATACCTTGTAGCAATGCCTGATTGCTAATTGCTTGTTCACACTTAAAGATTATCTTTTCAAATGCACTTATATGACATCTGATAAAAATTGTCTAATGAAAGAAAGCCTGTTAGATCTAAGGGAGTTTGCTCCACTGTCAGAACTCTCAGGAATGTTCCTCTTTTTATAGAAATTATCTTGTAATCTGAACCTTTGGCTTGGGTCATAGCCTCCGAAGCAGAAAACAAATTTGATCTGTCATCTGCACAAGACCCTTAATCTTGACTCTATTATACCACAAATACCTCAGCGTGATTTTGAAAATGAAAGAGAATGGAAGGGTTCCTTTGACTACCCTATCTCGAGTTTATGTAATGAGTTCTGCGTTATCTACATTTATTCTTCAGATATTTTTTTAGCTTTTATTTGCTGCTTCTTGTTTATTTATCTCTGCTTAAAAGAACTGTTAGGGATTCAATATTTTCTTTCCATTGAGAAGGTGAGATTCTGGAGGACCTAATTGAATGATCTGTTCCTTTTGATAATAGTTAGGCATTTTCCTCTGAGCAACTTAAATCGCACATTGTAGCTTTGCTCTGCTGATTGCCATATGCTAAATGAATACATCTGCTGATTAATCGATGTAATTTGAAAAGGAAATACTCTTAGAAATGCATCAATGTGGTACACATATTGTCCTGAACAACATTATTTGGCACTGCAACATATTTAGATACTACATGGAGCAGCTCTCTGCCTTTAAAAGTTGACAAATGGAAAACTTAGATTAAATTAGAAGTAGTTTGTATCTTTACAAAAGGGTGCATATGCTCAGCAAAAATGAGAGCACTATTCCAAGATAGTAATACTACTAAGAATGACCCTCCCTCCCCCTCCCACCCACCCACCTGTAAAGTGTACTGAGTTAACTTCAAATGGTTTAAAGTGGGTTGAGATAGAGTCTGTAAATAGAGATCTAATTATTGAAAATTCTGCTGGTACATTATAATAATTATCCAAACAAGTTCAGCAATATTATTTTTATTTTTTGGTCATTCCAGAGGAAATATTCCTAGCTTTGCTTCCCCAAAAAATAATCTGTTATAATCTTGTCTTTTCCTGTTAGAATGAGAGATTGTCACACTTTGTTTAGATCATACTTTCTAATATATGCAAATCTTATGATAATGACCAGAATATTCTATTTAATTTGCATGGTGTATATTACAAAGTAAGCCCCATGTTTGGTACATTTATTTTCTGCTACATATCTGGTAATATACATTGAATTTTGAAATGCTAAACAGATTCATTACTTGTAGTGGTATTTCAGTAATCCTTCCCAATTGTGGAATAAACTTGATCCTTAGAACAAGCACAATATCAAAATCTGTTTCTGAACACAGGGCAAAGGAAGGTAGAAGAATTCTGAAGTAGAGGGTGGCTTGTACAACATAGGATGCAACAAAGTTTTGCATAAAGGGGGGATGTCCTTTGCTGAACCTGATTGTCCTATTGCTGCTCATAATTTATTAGATTTGGAGGAGGAGCAACTTCACACAACATAATCCACAAATGCTTTTTCAAAATCAATGCCACTGATTGTCATGCTGCTTCCCATTTAATGGGTAAATGCCTGGGCTTTTTGCTCTTCTTGGCTTACTGACTTTGAATTCACAAGCTGACTATAAGGTGGTCAGATGCAAAACAGGTCCTGATAGCATGTAAAAGAGAAATTCACTAGAAAAGAATAGTTGCTGACACTCCCTCTTCAGTGCAGCTATTGAGCTATTGGAATTTCAAACTTTTGCAGCCAGCTGCTTGCACTATATGCATGCTTATAAGCATCTGAGGAGAAACTGAGGTCATGTCCTCACTAATGACTTGAAGCATGCCTATAGCAACACCAAACTACAGTGATGGAAGTCCTGTTAGGGAACAATAATGGTTGGATGATTTTAGTAGGCATTTGTTAGTGGGGGAATCTTGGCTTAGCAACTGCAGCCTTTTCTTCCTACCCCAGTAATCCAAAGTAGTGGGAATGCAAGATGGAACATCTGATTAGCAGCATTCACAACTAAGCTCCTGGTTGGGAAACCTGATACTTTCTGGGAGAGTTTGGCTCACCGCTGAGCCTGTGGAAATCCACACCTTAATTTCTTATCCAAATGGAATATGTAACTCACTGCAACACTTCTACCACACTAGGATCTGGATGGCCTCAGCTTTTTTACTTCTTTATATTTTCATTAAATGGGGCTGGCTTTCTGCTTGGAATAGTAATGGGATCCAGATTTAAGGGAGGAGGGAACACATTGAAAATGTGAACTTGATGCAAGGACACAGTATTTGTATAATTTTGGTATTCAATAAAGAACTGTTGACCTTGTATTGTGTATTCAGTTTTTTTTTAATTATTTAGAATAAACTTCCTTACCCGACTTGGACATGGTGGTTTTGCTCATCTGTGAGAAAACATAATCCTTTCTATTGAGATACCTGCTATAAGTAATCTTTGTTTAGCAACCATAATGGGACCCAGCAATTAAGTTCTTAAGCAAAATGGTTGCTTGAGAAATCATAGTCATGCTTATGATTTTACTATATGCTTTCCTTTGCTTCACAAACCTGGAAGTGTCGTAAATGTGAGGATTTTTCATCACCATCATAGTTGTGAATGATTGTTAAATGAGGCAGTCACTAAATGAGGAATAACTATAGAAATGTTTTAAAAAGGAGAGACTCAAATTCAGTTGTATCTTCTGGATTTCGTATTCTTCACGTATTCCACGTCACTGTCAAGTTTAGCACAGGTCTCATTTGGTTTGTTGTGATTAACAACAAAACCGTCTTTGGTGCCATTGATAGTTTAATCTGGAAAGTCTCCTTTTATTAATTGTGACACCACTCAGGGCATTATGTGTCACTGGAATTGTTATTTTAGAGAACAGAGAAAAGAGTCCTGAGATGAAATACTTTTCCCAGGAATTATTTTAGTTCTATCTTTGTAACCGTATTTCTGTCCTACTTTACCTGATGTCCTTGCTTGACTATCTTGGAGATTTGCTACATTGGCATACAGATTTTAAGCTAAAATTTCAATCCTAATGTTGTGAAGCCCTCAGACAGGTTCCACCCAGCTCTCCTGAGAAACATCCAATTCCTGAGAAAGTCTGGAATCAATTCTATTAGGTCTGTGGACAATTATGTCCCCGCATACACCTCTTTTCATGCCTGCCTCTTTTTCTTGTTGATCAGGTGTCTCCAACCTCCAGGCTGCACAAATTGGAACTGGGCCGCGCAAATGCCCGGAGAGTGAGAGAAAGCTTCATCCACATGCGTGTGGGACCTACATTGTGTGCAAAACCATTCCCCCACCCCCACTCCGGTCTGCGGAAGACAATTTTTATTCCAACATCTGTCCCTAGTGCCAGAAAGGTTGGGGAATGCTGCATTAGGTAATGGTGATAATACATCATACTTAGAATCACTTAGTCTGCAAGAAAACACGGTTGAAACTTCAGTGTGAGAGTCTTAAGGAGAGTGGCATCCCTTACGATGATTCCCAGGCTTATTTATTTTTATTTTTTTATTTATTTAGCATTTATATACCGCCCTTCTCCCGAAGGACTCAGGGCGGTGCACAGCCAGATCTACCCCAACACATATACAAAAGTTAAAATGAGATTAAATAGTTTGGGCTGTTAGAATTAAAAAATCAACCCTCCCCCCTGATATATTAAAAACCCCAAATTTAAAATCCAAATTAAAAGGAGACAGATTAAAATCTCATGTCAGCCCAGGCCAGCCTACTCGAAGAGCCAGGTTTTCAGCACACGCCTGAAGGTTCTCAGGTCCGTGCTGGTACGTATCTCTGGGGGCAGACTATTCCAGAGGGCAGGGGCCCCCACAGAGAAGGCCCTATTCCTGGGGGCCGCCAGACGACACATAGAGGCCGACGGTACCCGGAGGAGGCCCTCCCTGTGGGAACGCACAGGTCTGTTGGAGATCACCGGCAGAACGCGGTCCTGCAGGTAGCCTGGCCCAATGCCATGGATCGCTTTAAAGGTCAAAACTAGAACCTTAAAGCGAACCTGGAAAGCCACCGGCAACCATTGCAGCTCGCGCGGGAGAGGCGTCACATGGGAGCTACACGACGCCCCCATAATCACCCGCGCGGCTGCATTTTGCACCAGTTGGAGTCTCCGGGTGCTCCCCAGAGGGAGCCCCATGTAGAGAGCGTTACAGTAATCCAGGAGAGAGGTGACAAGGGCATGAGTGACCGTGCGCAGGGCGTCCCGATCCAGGAAGGGCCGCAACTGGTAAATCAGGCGAACCTGATAAAACGCCCCCCTGGAGACGGCCGCAATATGGTGTTCTAAAGACAGCCGTGCATCCAGGAGGACACCCAGACTGCGAGCCCGCCCTGTAGGGGGCAGAATCTCTCCCCCAATAGCCAGCTAAGGTGTCAGCTGGCTATATCGGGGCGCCGGGAACCACAGACACTCAGTCTTGGATGGGTTGAGTCGGAGCCTGTTCCCGCCCATCCAATTCCGCACGGCCTCCAGGCACCGGGACATAGCCTCCACAGCATCGTTGGGGTGGTCTGGGGTGGAGATGTACAACTGGGTGTCATCTGCGTACAGATGGCACCGCACCCCAAGACCACGGATGATCTCGCCCAATGGCTTCACATAAATGTTGAGCAGGAGAGGGGAGAGGACCGACCCCTGAGGCACCCCACAAATAAGGGGCCTAGAGGTGGACCTCTCCCCCCCTGCCAACACAAATTGTGAGCGGCTGGAGAGGAAGGAGGAGAACCATCGCAAGACAGTTCCCCCAATCCCCAACCCTCCAGCCGCCGCAATAAGATACTATGGTCGATAGTATCAAAAGCCGCCGAGAGATCTAATAGGACCAGGACAGAGGAAAACCCCTGTCCCGGGCCCTCCAGAGATCATCAACCAACGCGACCAATGCGGTTCGGTACTATGGCCGGGCCTGAAGCCCGATTGGAATGGATCGAGGTAAGTCGCTTCCTCCAGGTACTGAGGGAGCTGACGTGCCACCACACCCTCAACAACCTTCACTAAAAAAGGAAGGTTGGAGACTGGACGATAATTATTTAAAACAGCCGGGTCCAGGGAAGGCTTCCTGAGGAGGGGCCGCACCACCGCCATTTTCAGGGCAGTAGGGAGCGACCCCTCTCTCAAGGAAGCATTGATAATCCCCTGGAGCCAGCCTCGTGTCACCTCTCTGGCGGCCGAAACCAACCAGGAGGGACACGGGTCCAACAAGTGGTGGCATTCAGCCCCCCCAGCAGCCTGTCCACACCCTCAGCGGTCATAGGGTCAAACTCTTCCCAGATAATATTCTCAAGACCTGCCCCGGACACCTCCCCCGGGACCACCCAATTGGAGTCCAGCCCGTCCCGAATCTGAGCGATTTTGTCGTGCAGGAATCGGGAAAACTCTTCCACCCTACCCTGCAAGAGGTCATCCCGCGCTCTCGGCTCAAGCAGAGAGCGGGTCACTCTAAACAGGGCGGCAGGCCGATTTTCTGACGACGCAATAAGGGCGGTGAAATACGAACGTTTCGCCGCCTCTATCGCCACAAGGTAGGTCTTAATACAAGACCTCACCTGTGTCCGGTCAGACTCAGTGCGGCTAGCCCTCTTATCCCATGGAAAGAGCTGATTCCTCTCTTCCCCCCTCCCCTCCTCCTTTATCCCAGATTCTAAGGTCCTTCTTTTGCAGATGAGGTGGTTTGCACATCCACGATTCTCCGACCAAGCTTGTGTTTCATTTTTTGGCTGGAGGCTTTTCAGTGAAAGTGATTTTCCTTTTGCCTTTTCCTTTAGGTGCTTTAGAGCACATTGCTGAATCTGAACACAAGACATGACTACATTGACCATTGCACCCTGTTGTCACACTGATCTTGGGCCTTTTGGTAAAGGTGAGGATTCTGGACTGACACACTTTCTTTTCAGTGCCATCTGGGGGAGAGATCTTCAGGTGACTTGTTGACAGAAGGCCTTTTCCTGTTATGTAATTATGGCTGGAAAACACTCCTTGGACAAAGGCTGGCTGAGTCCAAGTGGAAATGGCTGCCCCTCAGCCAACTGAACGCACAACTGTTTCACTTCGTCTATGAGGCACACATAGAAAGAAAGAAGGCCATTAATCATTCATCTCCTGATCAGCCCTAATAATATACTTACCCAGTGTTATTTGCATTTAGAATTTCAATATACCAGGCAGGAATCCTGTATGGAAAACCAGGACTGCGGTCTGGAAATGGAGAGAGTAGTTGAGCTTCAGGCATTTACGGTACTTTTTCCATTATTCAAGGTTTCCACTTCATCCTGAAGTCTGACTCTGTAGGACACCTGAATGATTACCACCAGCTCTCTCCCTTCTTCCTCAGCTTCTCTCTGAACCCAATCCAGACCAGTTTGTGTCTTCCCCAAATTTGATCATACTGTAGAAGACCACTCACCCTGGAGAATTCGATAAGATTTTGGGGGCTCTACAACTGGTTCTCATGTTCTGTCTGGAAGTCTTCCTGTTATCCTATTCTTCATCCAGTCCCTCTTCAGTTATTTATTTAAAAAACTTACCCCTCTCTTCTGTGATAACTATTAGTTGCCGCAGGCCGCACATCACTGGAAACAGAATTAAAAACTTATTTCTATATCTTAAAAAGCCTTTAGAGTTTTTTTAGCTTTGGCAGCAGAGATAAAACTCCATCAGGTAAAATAGTCAAGACCTTCTTGAGGATCCAAGCTCTGTCAAGGACCTTGGAGTACTCATCTCAAATGACCTAAATGCTAGAGCCTACTGTAACTACACAGCCAAAAAGGCATTAAGAGTTGTTAATCTAATCTTACATAAGGTCTTCTCTGGTAATATCACACTACTAACTAGAGCATACAAAACATTTGCTAGACCTATACTTGAATACAGCTCATCAGTCTGAAACCCATATCATGTATCTGATATTAACACAATTGAGAAAGTCCAGAAATATTTCACAAGAAGAATTCTCTGCTCCACTACTCATTGCAGAATACCTTATGCCATCAGACTTGAAACTCTAGACCTAGAAAATCTAGAACTACGCTGTCTTCGGTCCGATCTAAATATAGTATATAAAATCATACATTGCAATGTCCTACCTGCAAATGAATACTTCAGCTTCAGTCATAACAATACAAGAGCACACAATAGATACAAACTCAAGGTTAACTGCACCAAACTCGATAGCAGAAAATACGATTTCAGCAACAGAATGGTCAATGTTTGGAATACTCTACCTGACTCTGTGGTGTCTTCCCCAAACCCCAAAAACTTTAACCTTAGGCTGTCTACTATTGATCTCACCCTCTTCCTAAGAGGCCTGTAGGGGGCGTGCGTAAGCGCACCAATCGTGCCTGCCGTCCCTGTCCTATTGTTTCTTTTTATTTTTCTTATAAGTATCCATCTCATGTATTCAAAACTATGTTTATTCTTATACCTGTATTTTATAAGCGATTGACAAATCAAATAAATAAATAAATATATAAAATAAATAAAATACCAAAGATATGAGCATATTCAATAAAATTATTTTATTGAATAAAATTATTTTATTTGAATAAAGTTATTCAATTAAATAACCCTGGACATTTTGAGGTAAGAATGATGTCATTTCAAGAGGCCAGGAGCGGATCAACCATTGCTACTGAGAGCTAAACCTGGGAGGAAGGAAAGGATCTAATCCTTGTCTTGACCACATACCTTTCCTGGTAGCTATGATGATTTCTCCCATTCACCTCCCCAGATGCCTCTCCAGATGTCAGTTCGGAGGAGTGAATCAGTCTCAGGCACATCAGGAGGGATTGCCCACTGGCTCCAAGGCAGGGGTTTCAAAGCCAAGTGAGGGGTAGCAGTTGATGAAACTGGATGAGCAGTCAGCTGAGAGGGATTTGGCTGAAGCATCGTTGCAGCAGGGCAACCCTGAGGCTTCTGGTGGGAAGGCACGCAGCAGCTGCAGCCGGTCAGTGATGAGGAAGAGGAACTGCCTTCTGTGCCTGATCCGAGAACACATAGGGCAGAGAAAAGAAAGATCAGCAAAGGTCAGCTTGACTACTTGCGAGGAGGCAGCCTCGTCCCTCTTGGTGGGATGCACCAGAAGCTGACAGATGGAGATGATACTGGGAATAATAATGTATTCATTTCCAAGCTGTATGTTTCCTGGTCGTGGTCATTCCTGCCTTGCTTTGGATTTGACACTGTGCCTTGACCTTGGATTGTGCCTTGTGAACTCTGAACTTATCTTGCCTCATGAACCCTCTTGGGTTGTGGATTTAACTTTGCCTGGTGGCTTTATCCTGTTTGGGAAACCTTCTAGTGCCTAATAATAATAATAATAATAACAACAATGATAATAATAATAATAATAATTTATATACCGCTCCTCTCTCAAAGGACTCGGAGCGGTGCACAGCCATACAATTAAAACATTAAATATATAAAAGTTAAAACTACATTAAATTAAAGACCTTGGCTGAAAACAATTAAAAACCCTCCCTTAAACCCTAAAATTTGATATAAAAATTAAAATACCCAAATCTAAAATCAGCCCAAGCCAGCCTGGTCAAAGAGCCAGGTTTTCAAGGCACGCCTGAAGGTCCCCAGGTCCGTGGCTGATTCCAGAGGGCAGATGCCCCCACAGAGAAGGCCCTATTCCTCGGGGTCACCAGCCGGCACATAGATGCCGACGGGACCCACAAGAGATCCTCCCTGTGGGAGCACACCGGACGGTGAGAGGAAAATGGCAGAATGCGGTCTTGTAAATATCCTGGTCTGATGCCATGGAGCACTTTAAAAGTTAACACTAAAATTTTAAAGCGCACCCGAGAGGCCACTGGCAACCAATGCAGCTCGCGCAGGAAGGGCGTCACATGAGAGAACCTTGACGCCCTCATAACCACCTGTGCAGCCGCATTCTGTACCAGTTGAAGCCTCCGGATGCTCCCATTCGGGAGCCCCATGTAGAGGGCGTTACAGTAGTCCAGTCGGGAGGTGACAAGGGCATGAATGACTCATTGGCCAGGGCAATCTCTGTGGACTAGCATTGATCTGCTTTTGGCTGGACTTAATTGGGACAATTTTGGATTTTGGTGAAGGGAACTGCTGGGAAATATTAATAAATCCACTAATCCACCATTACAGTATATGTGAGTGAGCAGTAGCCAATTGTCACTTTCATAGAAAGCAGGAAAATATATTTGGGCACTAGATGACTTCTTTATTCTTCAGTAAAATTTTGCTGAATGGTCAAAAGGTAGCAATCCTCAGTCTGTATAGAGGCAGTAGAACTGGTAATACAATGTAAACACCAGTTATTTATAATTTATCTTTTTAAAAGAAAAATCTTACTGTAAGAAAAGAATTAAAAAGAAGGAATATATTGAGAATGTACAAAATGTAACATGCCCTGAGAGCAATTTTCTCTTAAATTCAAATAAATATTGAGAAATCATAGGGATGTATTTCATAAAATATATGTGTATACTTTTCTGGACAATTTTATGACCTCACCCATTTCCCATCCCCAAAGTATGAGGAACTGAATATGATTTCATAATTCTTTGCTTAAGTTACTATTCAGTCACACTGGTCTAGTAGTGAAGGCACCAGCTAAAAACTAGGAGACTGAGTTCTAGTCCTGCTTTAGGCATGAAAGCTATCTGGGTGACTTTGGGCCAGTCAGTCTCATGCAGTCCAACCTATCTCACAGGATTATTGTTGTTATGGGGAAAATAGGAAGGACTATTAGGTATGTTTGCCCCTATTAAATTCTAATCAGAAAAAAAAATCACAGCATTTATATTCTATTTATGGGACATAAATACTTTGAAAAACTATAGAATTAGCGTCTGAGCAATCTGTGCTTTTTAAGGATAGTACGGGCATTTTTGTGGACCAAATACTTTTGTTTCTTAGAGAGATGGGCATTTTCTGAATCCTTCACCCACCTAATCTGCTCTGGCTTCTCTTTGTACATCAGTTTCTCTCAGCCTCCGGGATTGCCGGGTCTTTGAAACAAGATAGAGAAGCCATCTATCTCTGGGTGATTCTGGTGGTTTGTTAGCTTCCTGTTCAAAGAAGCCTTTACAACGCGGAAGTTCACTTTGTGAGAGCCTTCACAACCTGACAAGGGCTGAGATGAGCCGAAGAACCAAGCCTGAAGGCCGAGTGCCGCTGGAAAATGTGCCTTCCTGCCTCCTTGAGGATCTTGAAAACCACCAAGTATTCGAACTTTTGGGCAGGAAATGCACGGTAATTCCTGTTATTATTCAAGGGAGGAAAGATCATGGCAGAATGTAGAGTATTCTGTGATTGGGACAAGGGAGGAGCTTATATCTGGGAAACGGGGTGATTATATACTGGAATTTCATTGATGAAGTAGGATGAAAAATCACTTGGACGTTAGAGATCCTATAGGTGAACCCGTGTCTGATTTTCAGCATTTATCTTCATCCTAGAAAGTTGCTCAATGGATAAATGAGAATGTGCTAGAAAATTAGCAGCATTAGCAGGATCATTACAAATTTGGAGTTGATATAGACTGGATTGGGTTGGCTTAGTGCATAGAGAGATTTGCCTTACAGCCATCGTGGCATTTACAGAATTCCAGTAAGCACATCTCCTAAAAGTCAATTCCTGCTCATTACATATTTCAGTGTGTTAATCAGTCTGAATATTTACATTATGGTCTTTCAATCAGTAGAAATAACAATTGCTTCAGTCAAATTAACTGACAACACTTTTAATACAGATTGTGGAACCTTTGGGAAATTTTCTCTTTGTTTTTTAAATCTCCCCCAACTTCCATGCAGAAGCAAGTGGAGTTTTTTTTTTTAAAAAAGGCTGAAAACAACAGCTTGCTTTGTGAAGAGACACATGCTGCCTCAAGGCAGGAAGTGGGGAGAGAAAACCACTTCCTCAAAAGGCCTAGCAAAAAGCTCTGGCCAGTTAATGACATACTGCCAGTCCTCAGAGGTGATAGTGGCGGAAGTCATATGTCCCCTGTGTCTTGCTGAAAAAAGTCTAGTTCAAAACAATGGGCCAGACAACAGAAGGGGAAATCGCCTCGGTTCTCGATGAAATGGTCAAATAATATTTCCTTTATTTTGAATTATTTACCACATCAGGCCTCATGACAGCATGATAAAATCAGTTTAATTGCTGCAATGTCCTCACAATGTCCTTTTGGGAATGGTAGTTTTGGGGGTATGTTGAGAATTCTCAGTTGGCTACTCTGTCAGCTTTATAATTTGAAGTATCCGAACTGGGTATCAAAACATTAAACAATATTAAGGAATAAAAAAAACAGCATTATAGACACAAGCACCTCCCCCCGCTCTCTCTCTCACACACACATGCATAGATAACCAGGATTAAAAACCATAGCCAGGAATAAGAACAGCTCAGCTCACATTTTAAATCAAAGTGAAATCATTCCATTAGCTTATTTTCTAATTCAAAGCATTGTTTCTTTTAGCCTCCAAAATATTGGGAAATATTGTTTGATTCCAAACTCAGCCTGGCTTATTTCCAGTTATATAAGCTTGCTTCTTAATGCTCATGCATGCTCTTTTGGAGAATGAAGGTCTCTTCAAACATTGCAAAATGGAAAGAATGGGAACTGGGCACTGGAAGAAAGAAGCATTTCTCCAAAGTAATATTTTGGATGATTCCACTCACTTCCAGAAGCTATTGTTAACATCCCAACCCATCCATCCATCCATCCATCCATCTTTCCTTCCATCCATCCATCCATCCATCCATCCATCCAATTTGTTTCCTGCTATAAGCAAAAAGAATTAATGTGTGATGAATTGGATTTTGTATCCAAATCAACCAGTGTTTCTTATTTTGCCATTGCTGTAGAACAATTTTTCTCATCCTTGACCAGTTTAAGAGCATCCATTTCAACACCCAGCATTCCTCCATCAGCATGCTGGCTATGGAATTCTGGAAGTTGAAATCAACATATCTTAAAGTTGCCAAGGTTAGGAAATACTGGTGTAGAGCAATTATTTTCTGAACTTTACTTAAACTTCCCCCTGCGTTATTCCCTTGTAATATATGTTGCTGCACATTGTAGAGTTTCTGTTATGTGAAATCCATCATACTTGTGACTGAGTCATGTTCTCCCAATTAACATTTCCTTGACAATTATATCTGTTTGAAAAGACCAAATCCCCAGGTATGTGTCATTTTTGATCCATTTGGATGATTAATTTGTAACTTTCCCTCTTCTGATTAGACCATGGTCACAACAGTGGTCCAACTCTTTCTGGCTTTGCCTCAGAGCAGCAGAAACTGGTGCAAGCAGAGTTCTGGAGTGCTGTGTTTCGTAAAGGATGTCCCAAAACGTTCCTACTTCATCCGCTTGTTTGATCTTAAGGTATCAACTTTTTTTTACTCCATTTGTGATAACTTCCCTGCACCTCACTCTGACCAAAGATACATATCTATTGTTCATTCAGTGGAATGATGTTCCCCAAAATCTACTCTCCAGATGTTTTATTACTAGAATTCTCAACCAGCATATTCTTGTTTAGACAGGATGAAAATCAAAAGCCATGCTTTCATTTGCGTTGTTTTCTTTGCTGTTTTCTACTAGTCCTCAGATTTACACTGAATTAAGTAATATCTAGTAGGGATTATTAGAAAGTGATTGAAACAATCTGATGCTTCTAAGTCAGGCAACCAAATGCATTTTCCTCTGCCAATCTGAGCAGGAAGTAAAAACAATTTCTTGATAAGCCATCATATTTGGCTGGTACATTTCGTTCAGTTTGCCAGTTGACAAATTATTCTGGGAATACCTAATTAAAGGAGAATACCTGGTTGAATAACTAATTTTATGTGCTAATGAATGTATATAATGTGCAGTTAGAAATAATTAGTATAATGCAATGCAATGCAGCGCAACACAACACAATACATCTCTCCATAGGAAGGCCTAGATGGTCTAATTCAGAGGTCTCCAACCTTGGTAACTTTAAGACTTGTGGACTTCAATTCCCAGAATTCGCCAGCCAGCTGGCGAATTCTGGGAGTTGAAGTCCACAAGTCTTAAAGTTGCCAAGGTTGAAGACCTCTGGTCTAATTTATGCCCTACCGTACTGTTTACTCTGCTTTCCAGTCCATTATTGTTTAAGGGGCAAAAACAAAACAACTGCTCTAAGTTCCTTTGACTCGTTCTCTTAAGAGATTTGAACAGAACATCCTTTCACATACACCTTGATCGAGACCTGTGTCTGGTGTAAACACATATAGTACTCACCACCCCTGTTATCAAATCTCCTGAGATTCAGTAAGATCACTGAAATCTTGCATTTCTCAAGATCTTGCCTGAATGCTGAAACCTCATGAATTACAATTTTTTTTTAAATGTTTATGAGATTCTTTGGGGTTGCATCTTTTGGAATAATACCCAGAAGAACCATGCATCTGGCTTGCTCATCATATCTCAGATGTGTGTATTAATGTGTACATCAAAATATGTATTTGGGTAAGGAGATATGATTCATTCCCACCTCTACATAGTTGAACTTGAAAGCATCTAGCACCATTCCCAATAGCATCAATCAGGCATCAGAGGTGGACTGCAAGAAACGTTCTTCCAGATACAGGCCACAAAATTGGGAGACAAAGAAACTGAGTTCACCTTATCTATTAATTTTTTTGTTCTTTGAACATCTGAAGACCAAATGGAATTATCCTCTTTGTGTCTTATTTCGTTATTTTGTATTGTTGATGGTTGCAAATTATGCCTGCCTTCACTAACGTCTCACACAAATACATCCAGATTTAAATTATTTCTACTCAAAACTGATCATACTTGAATGGGAAATCACCAGGGAATTCCAGAACTGTAGTCTAAGTGGGATCGGGTGGGTGGGGGGAATCCAAGTGAAAAGACACGACAAACCACTGCTATATTATTGCTAAAAAAAATTAAGGTTGGTTGTGAACTGGAGTTTAGATTGACTTGAAGGATACTTCATCTTTTTGACATGGTTTTAAGTAGGGAAAAGCAGTCTGTGAATTAATAAGCATCTTTGTCTATTATTTTGTTTTGATGCAGCAGAAGAAGATGATCTGGGAGCAAGAGTTGTATCACCAGATGGTCTATGTTACTCCCACCACCTTTTTCCACACCTTTTTTGGAGATGTGAGTACTTGAATATGGGTGGGTGAATCACTATGGACATATGTGATCAGACTGACATATGACTCTGTGGAAGAGAAAAATCTAGAAGAGAACAGTCGTGCTTTTAGAAATCGAAGTCTGCTTTTGCAGTCCCAAACGCAATACTTTAAAAAGATATTATCTGAGTAGAGTATTTTGTTAAAACTTTGTAGATCAGCTAAAACAGAACAAAAAAAATAAGACAAAAAGAAAGCAATGAAAAACAGCAATAATAATAATTAAACATAAAAGTTTTATCTTTTCCAGGAAGAATGTTTGTGTGGATATGTAGTTTCATATCTAAATGAAATATTAGCTAAGAGTTTCAATAAAAGATTACCATATTTCATTGTAATCATCCATACATAATTTACATCTATAAGCAACTCAGTCATAACATCAGGTCTTCAATCCACTAAATAATCAGGGCCACGAATTTGTCTTTCCAATACTGAAAGATTATACAGAAGAAGATAGATCTATACAACTCTTTTAAAATTAAATCTTTTTAATGGTTTAAACAGATTTTTTTCCAATTCTTGTTTTAAAAACGTATATCTAAATCCCTATCTAGAAATGTCTCAGTGAGGATTTGCAGAATTGTGATTGAGTGTGATGCCTGATTACATGGATGTTGTGCTACATATGCTTGCAGGAGTGCAGCGTGGGACTAAACTTTGCTAATGAGCAAGAGGCACAATCTTTTCAACTAATGGTGGAAGAGAAGATTCAGAAGAGGAACCAGAGGGGTAGGTGGGAGCAGTGGTGGGATTCAAATAATTTAACAAACAGTTCTCTGCCCTAATGACTGGCTGAGTAGGTGTGGCCAGGTGGTCATGTGACTGGGTAGGTGTAGACAACTCAACGTCACTCATCATACCCAGCCCTGCCTCCTGGCCACTCTCCCTTTCCCCAGGCCTTGAGCCTATGCGCAACACCTCCAGAAATGAAAGGGTTAACCTGGTGCAAATGCCGCCCCCCCCCCTCCCCAGTGAAAGGATGGGAAGAGACCAGCAAAGCATTCTGCTCCCATTACCAAGTAAAGTAAGACATTGCAGGCTGAGCTTATTAAAAAGCAGTATATTGTGTCATAACAGCCAATATTTCACACCTGAGGTGGCAGAGGCAATAAATCCCATTGGCTCCTCAGAAGCAATTTACAATTAAAACCAATTTGCACCTCAAAAATAATAAATAAATAGCAGAAGAAAAACTCTTCTGTGCAGGCAATTCTGAAAAAGGCTAAGCTAAAGCTGGATTAACCCCTTCCTTCCTTCTCTCCTTTTCTCCTTCCTTCTCCTCATTCCCGTCTCCTTCCTTCCTTCCTTCATTTTTTGACCTGTTTTTTGACTGTTTTAGGGCCATTTTTTAGCCCATTTTTCACCTGAGAAACAGCTGAAAATGGCCCGGGAAATGGCCCAGAAAACTGCCGAAAACTTCCTGGAAAATGGTTGAAAACAGCCCGAAAAATGGGCAGGGGCGGGGACAGCCAGTGATGGGATTAGCCAGTTTGCCAAACAGGGCAGAATTTTAACAACTGGTTCATTTGAACTGATCCGAACCGGCTGAATGCCACCTCTGGGTGGAAGGTTCCTACCAGGTGAAGTAGCTCCTGGGAATGCTTTTTGTCTGAATCCCATTTCTTCAGGAAATATTTGTCCCCTTCAAAAGATTACTTTGGTGAGAGACCCAAGTTGCATCTTAGAAATTAATGCAAGTAAGGAGTTGTTTTTCTGGAAAAATATTACTTTGTGTATGGGGCTTTTCAGAGCCTAGAATTTACAGAAGAAAAATGGATCATTAGATACTATTCCATTAAAAAAAAAAAGAAAGAAAGCTTAGGTGCTTTTGGTCCTGGAGCATTCCAAATGCATTGTTAAAAAGAGAAAGTGGAAAGAAATTATAATGAAGAAAATGCTTCCCTTTATTGGGAATGCAAATGCGATGCGGGCTATTCATAGCCTCAAACTATTTTCTGCAGAATAATTCTGAAATTTAAGCTAATGTCTCTGCAGAAATATATACATTTGGACTCTTTACCCCACATGGTTGTTTCATAATATTAGGATTCATAACATATTTAATCATAAAGTGATTTCTTCTTAAACTTCAAATCATCCAAATCATTCAAATTAAGAAGGAAGAAAAAACTTCTCACTTCCCTCCATTGTTGATACTCTTGGCAAATTTAAGATCATTGTCCCCTTTCACTGATACTTTATTTAGGAGGTGGGTGGGCCTGTCTTCCAAACTGGACAAAAAATAAATTGAGCCCTTTATTAATAAGATGATGCTGTTGAGAACTTTTCACTGAGCTAAATAGTGTGAAGACCTCACTCAGTCTAAAGATGTTTCTGACTTTCCAGGACTAGGCAGGTATCACTGAAAATAGCAATAGCACTTAGACTTATATACCACTTCACAGAGTTTCACAGCCCTCTCTAAGTGGTTTACAGAGTCAGTGTATTGTCCCCAACAATTTGGTCCTCATTTTACTGACCTCGGAAGTAGGGAAGGTTGAGTCAACCTTGAGCCTAGTGAGATTTGAACTGCCAAATTGCAGTCAGCTGGCAGTCAGCAGAAGTAACCTGCAGTACTGCATTCTAACCACTGCGCCACCACAGCTCAATATAAAATATATTTACATTGTCTCAGAACTCCTATGTAATGTTCAGGCCCTTAGGCAGGTTTGCAGCAAGGACCTTGATAATGACTTGTGACAAAATTCTCATTTTTTTTTTCCAAGGAAATCCAACTGTGCACAAACTAAATGGAACAAACCCAGTACTGTATCTTCAGACAGCCAAATCATTGTAGAAACTTGAGAGAAAGAGCATGAAACATTTTACTATTAATGTTCTATATTTTTTTCTGTTTTATAGATAGCAGACAATTGCCACCGCCACCCCCTCCAGTGAATGGTGGTATGTATCCTTTGTATTTTTTCACAATCTGTTCATTATTTGCTTTTTATAATCAAACTCCTTCCTGGTGTGTATCAGCTAAAAATGCTGGGAGTAGAGTAGTCCTTAACATCAGAAGGAAAGCTGGACAGAATTTCTGATAATAACAATTTAGCTGTAAGTTGTATTTATTCTGGTTTGCTCTCATTGGCAGAGAGAATGGAAAATCATTGCTGTAATTACAGTGGAATCCTAGAAAGATTGATTGTTAGAGCATGTGGACAGCAGTACTGGTTATGAGAAGTTCTTAGCCGGTCCAGTTTTAGACAAGGCTATCTCAATGCAAATAATTGGCTAGAAGGGTTGACAGTGAACTATTTACTGACCAATCTTTTTTGCTTTTATTAGATAGAAAAGCAACTTTCTCACGGTCCCCACTTTCTGGAGTTGATATGAATGGTAAGCATCCTGGTAAAAGTTGGGTTGCAGACTTCTAAAGACGCATATACTTTTTATCATAAAGTTATATTGATAGAGCATAAAACCGTGAAACAATTTTCCTTAAATTTGCATTCTTAAAATGTGTTGAGACTGTGGAAATTGAATTTAGGTTAACTGGAAGATATCAGGCCAGGAAAAATTGATGTAGAATGAGAAAATAAACTCAAAAGTATACAATAAGAAAAATAGTCATTTAAAATATTTCTAGTAAAAAAACTTCTTAGCACTTTGAAAATATCCAAAGAGATACAATAAGCATAGGCAATCCAAGAATCTTCAGATATTATCGGAATTCCAGCACCCTTAGGAAGAATGGCGATGAGAGAAGGGATTGAGGGTTCAGTATGTTCTGAATGCTATTGCTTACTAAAACATGTGAGATACATTTTTTTTGCTTAAAAACAGTGGTGGGATTCAGCCGGTTCTCACTGGTTTGACAGAACTGATACCTAATTTTTTGTTGAGTTCTGCGAACCAGCTTCGAAATGGCCAGACTAGCATGCATTCACATACCTCCAATCCCTTGCTTGCTGCAATCTGGCTTTGCAGCAAGCAAGGGGATTGGAGGCATGTGAATGCACGCTAGTCTGGCTTCTCAAAAAAAAAACAGGTTTTTTTCCCCCCTGCTCCTGGATTTTCATTGCCAGACTGTTTAACTTTCTTTAAAGTTTATTTGATGCAGAATGAGAAGGATCCATATTCTGCATCAAGTAAACTTTAAAGAAAGTTGAACAGTCTGGAAGCGAAAATACTTCCCCAAATGTGAGAGCAGGTTTTTTTTCCCCCATTCCTGGATTTTCACTGCCAGATTGTTTAGTTTTCTTAAAACGGTTATTAGGGCAGAGAACCGGCTGTTAAATTATTTGAATCCCACCACTGCTTAAACATAAAAGCTCCTACATTTGCTTAAATTCCACAACCATAACATAGTCGAGGGAGGGAGGGAGGGAGAAGGAAGGAAGGAAGGAAGGAAGGAAGGAAGGAAGGAAGGAAGGAAGGAAGGAAGGAAGGAAGGAAGGAAGGAAGATTTTAGTGAGTTGTCAGGTGTTGTGATGGTAGTTGCAAAGAAACTGATCATTATCTCATCCTTATCTTGTGTTTCCCAAAGGACCTTGCTCACAGCCAAATTCCCCTTCCACTTCACTGTCTCTGGCAACTGTTGATATACAGAATCCTGACATTACTTTTTCCCGCTATCGTGGTCTCCCAGTCCCAACTGCAGTCGATAAGAAGAAGGGGAAAAAGAAGATTTCTAAGGCTGACATTGGTGCGCCTTGTGGATTTAAGTGAGTCCTTCTGAAGCTGTGTAGATTTCCTTAGTTCTCAGTCCCTTTGGTGGGATTCCAGACTGACAAAAAGCCAGCTGAGTACGGTGCACGTAAAAACTTTGAATTTCTCTCTGTCTCCAAGTTTAGATGACCAACTAAGTGCCTCTTTTCTGCCAATTATTCCACTGGCCATGACATCAGTCAAATCCAGCTCTGTGATGGAACAAGAGTGATGGTCTTCACCTAACTGAATGTCTTCTGTTATTCTTTTTTAGGCACATCCAGCACATTGGATGGGATCCTGGCAGTGGGTTTGATGTACGTAAGCCTTGAGAGTTCAGTTAGAAAGGATATAGTTTTCGGAGGTCTCTTGGGTGTGAAATTAAACTTTTGAGTTATTGCAGCCCAATTGTTTTATAAGTGAGTTGCCAATTTACCCCATACATGAGTGACAGTCATGAAGCACTCTATGTTAGTTTTTGCGTATACATTCAGTTTGAAGGTTTAATTGGATCCAATTGCAGTGCAACCATGATAGATTGATGCGAAAAAGAAGACCAAGTAAAACTGGTTTACAACTTAACAGGAGGAACAGCTCTCCTAAATACTCAGTTCAGCAGGGCAAGTGTGAACCAGAGGTTTCTTTAATATTAAGAAATTTCCCTCGGTCTGTTAAGGAGTCTTTAGTACAGCTGGTACTTTTCAATTCTTTGGCCTCATTTGGGTGCTGGAACAAAAACTGGAACAAGGGAAGAAAGAAGGGAAATAATTCACTCCTCTTCCCTCAGCGACCTTCCATGTTGCCTTTTCCCTTCTATGAGCCATTTATTTTCCTTGCTGGAGTTATCTTTCACCTGCCCCCCCACCCCAAAAACAAAAAAAAAAAAAACCAACTGCCAGGAACTCTGCATGGCAGTTTGTGTGTGTATATTGGGAGTGGTAATGTAGGAGGAGGCACTGTTGCAAACTATGTATGTATGGTTATATGATTGTACGTATGTATGTTGTATGTATGCATGTAGGTGTTAAATATGACTCGGGCTTTAGAACCATTTGGTTACAAGAGTTTGAGGTAATAATTGGGGCTCCAGTTTGGATTGGGATTGCCTTATCCCTTCTTGCCAAGTTATTCCAGACACAAAACCATCATGTAATATATGCCTGTCCTGGATCATTTTTAGCTTATAAAGGCTATTATTAAACTATCAGCTCCATTAATACATGTTGACCTATTTTTATTTCAGTTGAACAATCTGGACCCTGATTTGAAGACATTTTTCTCTCAGGCGGGAATCAGTGATGCTCAGCTGACTGATGCTAAAACTTCAAAGATTATCTATGATTTCATTGAAGGTCAAGGAGGGTTAGAAGCTGTCAAGGAAGAACTGAGACGACAAGGTGAGTTGCAGGAGGAGAAAAATCTATTTCACTCCCAGGTGACTTTGATCCCTTTTATTTGATTTGAACCAATCAGTGGTTCCATACCCTGATATTTATTATAGTTATACCACCTACTGAAAGATGTGCATATCTGAGTAACTGGCCTGAATTTGGATGCACTGATTGATTTAAGGAGAAGTGGCTCAGTTGCTAAGATGCTGAGCTTGTTGATCAGAAAGGTCAGCAGTTCGGCGGTTCGAATTCCTAGCGCCACGTAACAGAATGAGCTCCTGTTACTTGTCCCAGCTTCTGCCAACCTAGCAGTTCGAAAGCATGTAAAATGCAAGTAGAAAAATAGGGACCACTTTGATGGGAAGGTAACAGCGTTCTGTGTACCTTTGATGGTTAGTCATGCCATCTTTGGACAGTGCTGGCTCTTCAGCTTTGTAATGAATATGAGCACCGCCCCCTAGAGCCAGAAACGACTAACACATATGTGCAAGGGGAACCTTTATCTTAATTATATTAATCTCTATAGTAAAAATAAAAAGGAATCTTGTGATACTTTGGACTAGAGAGCAATGTATTTATTTATTTTCCATTTATATAGCCACCCATCTCTTAATCTAGGCAGCTCCCAGTTAAAAATAGTAATATGTGGAATAGAATCAAATTATTTATGCATATTTTATACATGTTTATGCATGTTTTTTAAAATTCATATTTATATTTGAATTCACTTTATAGAATCAGACCACAGATCCACCTAGCTCTGAGTGGTAGTTAAAGGTAAAGATAGCAATAGCAATAGCACTTAGACTTATATACAGCCCTCTCTAAGTGTTTTTACAGAGTCAGCATATTTCCCCCAACAATCTAGGTCCTCATTTTACCCACCTCAGATGGATAAGAGGCTTGAGCTTGGTGAAATTTGAACTGCCAAACTGCAGGCAGTTGGCAGTCAGCAAAAGTAGCCTGCAGTACAGCATTCTAACCACTGCACCACCATGGCACTTGAGATCAATACTGGCATCCAGATGAATAGAACCATGCAGATTTCTTAACAGTGGGGAAATACATAGAATGGTCACAGTCTGTACTTCTTCGTATTTTCTTGGCATTTGGAATTTATCATTTTCATATTTGTCTGGAACTACCTTAACAAAGCTTGTTATACATCTGATGCATGCAATGTAGGCGTGGTGCAACCCATCATTATTGTCTTTCTACAGAACATTGGTTCTTCTTACTGTTTATTATGCAATTTAGCACTCCAATATCATTCATTTATTTATTTATTTATTTAAATTTATATACCGCCCCCCTTTCCCAAAGGGACTCGGGGCGGTGAACAGCCAAGATAAAATACACATATAAAATACACATACAATATTTAAAAATTAAAAGAATTAAATACATTGGCCCTTTCAAAAGATTAAAAATAAGGGAATTAAGAAAGTTAAAACCAGATTAAAAGATTTAAAAACCCCTAAGCCAGACTGGCTTGCTGAAATAAATGAGTTTTCAACGCACGGCGGAAGGTCAGGAGATCAGGGATGGTCCTCATCTCCGGGGGTAATTCGTTCCAGAGAGTTTGAATGTTCATATTTCCTTTTTTTTTCCAGGTCCAAGTCATCCCCCACCCCCACCCCCGCATCGTGCAAGCCCTCATCCCCCAAATAGTGGGCAAAGCCGAAGTGGTCCCTTACCACCTCTCCCAGGCGTTCCTATGATATCAAATAGGGGAGATGTCCCCTCCCCACCACAATCTTCTAGGCGACCTCCCTGCCCGCAGTGGGGACCACCTGCATCCACTTCACGTTCTGGATCACATCCTCCTCCTCCACCTCCATTTGCATCAGGCCCACCTCCACCTCCACCCCCTCCGCCACCCCCACCCCCTCCTTCATTCCAGAATTCTGCACCATGTCCCCCTCCCCTTCCTCCTGCTGGAGGGCTTGGATCACTGGGGACCCAGCCGCCTGCTGTCTCTTCAGGGCGTGGCGCACTGCTGGACCAGATACGCCAAGGAATACAGCTCAACAAGGTGAGATGGTCTTGTTTTAAATTTTATTTCTTTCTTTTATTATTATAATGTATAGCACAGTTTTCTAGTTATTTTGACCTTCAAGGAAGCTTACAAACAAGATAAAATTACAAAATAGAAAATAATAACATAAATACAATAAAACTAAACCAAAACTAAAATCAGCATTAAAAGTATACTAAAGGTTGGTTGTTGTATATCTTTGGGAAACTAGCAAATCAAAGGAAAACTGGTCTAATCTTCTTCACCTAATATCTAGATTGCTAGATAGAAGTAATATTTATATATGGAATTGTATTTAATTATGGTACTTTCTCTGTTGTTTGCAATCTGAGTTGACACAAGTCTAGTGTGTTCCTGAGGCTTCAAAAATACTAAGATTGCCACTTATATCCAATTCCGTAATATAAATGTATACGTTCAGTTTTCAAGAAGCACAAAAGGAACTGCAAATTCTTAGTAAGAGTTCTAGAGAGCTTCAGCATAGGAAACCCTGTATCACCAAAGCACTGGGAGACATTGGGCCAATTACTCTCTCAGCTCAACCCACTTCCCAGTAGTTCTTGTGGAAAAAATAGGAGGGAGGAATATTAGTTACATTCACTGCCTTGAGTTATTTGCAAACAATAATAAATGCAGAATAAAAGTAATAAATAAATGCATATATAAATAAACACATAAATATACATATTTATATATATTTCATGCATTTTAGACACCCGATGTTGTGGACTCTTCACCTTCCATGCAGAGTTCTGAAGGCCTGGTAGGGGCTCTTATGCATGTGATGCAAAAGAGGAGCAAAGTCATCCACTCTTCAGGTGAGTCTTGTGTTCATATGATATTTCTTACTTTCAGATTTATGCACTTACATATAATTTCTCAAACTTCCAAAAGTTCAGAGCTTTGTGATTATTTGGAACTATAAAAAGAAAGCAAAGCTCTGAGGAAGATCCATTTTGTGAGAAGTTCAACTTCAATTCAGCCCTGGTATTGGATCAAAAGTAAAGACCCTGTTTTTTCAACAGGCTGGCCTGGCCCAGTAACGATTTTGGTTTTTTTTTAAATTTGGTATTTTAAATTTTTTATTAGTTTTATATTCGCTAATTGTATATTCGGCCTCTAATTTAATTGTTTTAATTTGTTTTTAATTATATATACTGTTTCTGTTTTTAGTTGGCTGTACACTGCCCCGCGTCCCTTTTTTTTGGGAGAGGTATAGAAATTTTGGGGCGGTATAGAAATTTAATAAATAAATAAAAGACGTGGGGATCAAGTCAACTGAAATTAATGTTGGGGAGGGAGATCTGTATTTGCACATCCATATATAGTTCTGAGAAGCTGGTGTGCTGACATTCTTGAAATGCTAAACAGCTTTGGGTCCCTGTTCTACTGCTTTTTCCCGTTCTACTGTATTCATAGATGAAGATGAAGACAATGGCGATGAAGATGATGACGATGAATGGGATGACTGAGCCTAGAAATGCACCTGACACCAAGTTTGATCCTTCTTTCAGCCTGTTGCCAGAGGCATTTAATCGGATGATGACTCTGCCATAATTCTTCCCTCCCCATCTCTGCAGATACTTCTGGAATCCCAGTAAGGTGGAGGAAGTCTGCTTCAATGAGGGTAGCAAAGGGGTTATTTTCCCATCCTCCTTTTCAAGATCACTTAGACCTAAGCATATTCTCCTCCCTCACCTGTGCACCTGGATGCCTTTGACAGTTTTAGAAAGTAAGGTTGTAATTCTATCTCTTTGAGCCCTCCAATTTTGACCATTCATAATCTCCTGCATATTTTTCTAAGGGTTGTATCATCTTTCAACCAACCCTTTCTTGAACCTTTCTTTTGCTTACTTAACTGTGTTTCCCCCACAAACTTTTGAAGCCCAAATGCGGGCATGAGAATGACAAGAATGTAAGCAAGTTCTCTTTATTTTTTGAAATAAAATCCCTTGAATGTTGTTAACTCATACTGAAACTTTAATTATTTAAATTGTTTGCTCATCTTTCAAAAGAATGCATTGGCACTGGAAGGGGGAACTGACTTCTATTCTTTACAACAAACATTTGCTTTATTTACCAGCATGAACTGATATACATATATGCATACATATATATGTATATACACACACATACATGCATGTCACACATGTACTGGAAATTATGGCATTTTCAATGGATTTGATTTTGATATATTCTTTTATTCCCCAAAGAGGGAGTGATTTGTCATTTTTCTCCTTAGACCAGCATTCTGAGGTCATATCCTAGTGGCTTTCCAGCTACTCCTGCATTCAAATTAGCACGCACAGAAGAATTTTGCTGTGTACTTGAGGTTATAGAAAAGGAAAAAGAGAAGATGGGAAAACCTCATTTCATGTACTGTTCAGAAAAAGGAAATGTACTTTTATATGGATATGTTTATTAGATTAAAAATAAAAATTCATTCTAAACTTAATTTGAGTCAACTACTTTTTAAAATAGTGGCTGAAATTAAATTATCAGATTTCATGATATTCTCTTCTGATATAAGATTTTGGCTACTTAAAAATAGTTTAATTGTAGAAGAGTTTGGATACTATTTAAGGCATTGGGGTGCTCTGTTGCTGACCCATTGTCTAGCTCCTCACAGTAATTTCAGGTTCAATTTTTGAAATTTTGGCATCATGGAGACTAAACAACCATCACAAGATCCATTTTTTTCAATTCAAATACATCACAACTTAAATCTTTGGAGAGATACCTCAGTTTTTAAGTTATAAAGAACTGTCTCTTTTCAACCTAATATAACAAAAATCTTTGAAGATGGATTTACAACAGAATTCAATTTTTTCTACTTGTCATGTGGCATTAATCTCAGAGTGCTGAATTCTTCCAGATAGCTGTTGAGACTATAGAAATGTATTCATAATTTTTTACAATTTATAAAATCATGCAGTTCTAACATTGAATGGTAAAGATAACTACCCAATTTTGCAGTGTGTAGAGTTAGATCAGGGAGATAAAGAAACACAAGGAGTTAGAAATAGCAATCCAAAGATCAAATGCTAACGGAGGAATGGAGCAAGATTGTTCTGACCAATTGGAAATGAGTTATCAGCAAATATTTCACTCCCAGTTCAGTGTCGGGTAAGACAATTTAAAAATGGATCTTTGCACTCATGAGACCAAGCTGGGTGGGACAAATTAAGATTTCATAATTATTTGAAGAGATGAAGGATGGGGAAATCAGACTACTATTTCACAAACTTTTAGTAACGAACATGGATTGTGATGCAAAGAGATAATTGCGCTGCTGATTTGGTTATCTGAATATATATATATGTATGTGTGTGTGTGTAATGTTTTTGCGAGTATTTATATGTATGGTATTTAGGTTTCTTCGGGTATTTGTGCTTTTATTATAGCGATGTTTTGGCAGAATCTCATCTGCCGTCCTCAGGCTTGTGTATTGGGTACACAAGCCTGAGGATGGCAGATGAAATTCTGCTGAAATGTCGCTATAATAAAAGCACAAATATTAAAACGTGGGAAAATACCCGAAGAAACCTAAATACCATACATACACACACACAAACACACATATACATCTCCATATTTTTTGCACTGTAACACACACTTTTCTCCTCCCCCCCAAAGTGGTGGAAATGTCTGTGCGTCTTATAGAGTGAATACTGCGGAGGGGGGATGGGGGTTGGTGTGTGGCCACTGCTGGGGGAGCATTTCGCCCAGCAGCAAAGGCTCCAGTGTTCCCTGCGATGGCAGCAGCTCAGTGATGGGTACAACAGAGCGGAGCCCTGAGGAGCCATGTGCTGGGGCTGCGATAACATGCTAAAGCTGACCAGGCTGTTTGTTGCAAGGATGCTAGCCAGATGAATACCGGATGGATGCTGAGAGGTAGAGGAAGATTTTTTTCCCCTTGTTTTTCTCCTCTAAAGCTAGCATGCATCTTATAATACAAAAAATACGGTATATAAGATTCTACTATGGTTCTACCATCTACCCCCAGAGCTGGTAAAGAAGCCAATTGGGTATATTGCCCAAGAAGTTAAAATATATCTTGCCCATTGTCTTTGAAATTGTAACAATATTTCATGAAAAAATGGATAACTGCTCAAAATCCAACAATTTGGATTATAAAATAGAAGATTTAGAGAAGCCCTTGTGAATGTGAAGTGTGCATTTATAGATAGTCCTTGACTTTCAACATTTCATTTAGTGACCATTCAAAGTTATAAAGGCACTGAAAAAGTAATCTATACTTTTTTATTTATGACTGTTGCAGCTTCCCCATGGTCACATGATCAAAATTCAGACACTTGGCAACTGGTTCATATTTATGACTGTTGCAGTGTCTCAAGGTCATGTGATCACCTTTTGCAACCTTCTGACAAAGTCAGTAAGGAGGTCAGATACACTAAACAACTGTTATACTAATTTAACAACTGTAGTAATTCAATTAACTGTAGCAAGAAAGGTTATAAAATGGGGCAAAAGTCACTTAACTGTCTTGCTTAGCAACAGAAATTTTGGACTCAATTGTGGTTGTAGGTTGAGGACTACCTGCATAGCGTAAAAGTTTATTCTATACAGAATATTTTATTTGGTGCTTTCTGCCTACAATATTATTTTGCTAAGCTGAGAAAACTTTCTGGAATCAAGTTGCTACCAAACAACTTTTGGTAATGACCAAGTATTATCACAAAACATAATTTGATTAGATCTCTGTTTATATTAGGGAAAACTGTATTGATCAGCAATGTGTACCTTTCATTAGTTGAGCTGAAACCGAGAAAAGTACTATAGGAAAAAAAATGTAATTTTTAAAAACAAATGGTTATATTTAATGATTGTAAAGAAGGAAAAAATATAGGCAACCACAACCAACTATACAACATTTATTCCTTACAGTGCCTATTGAAATTCAGCAGTACAATGCTTAATTAAATTAAGTGGGGTCTCTAGCTGCAAAATGTTCCTTTCTCCAGCCAGTGTCTTCTAAATTCATGGTTTTTCCATGGCAAAAAGGAAATGTAGTCAGGAACAAAGGTTGGCATTTTAAACACAACTGTCTCATAAACGATTAGGATCAGTAACGTGAACATAATCCGTTCCCCCCTCCCCATTTCCTTATTATAGCATAAATGCATAAATGTTTGCTCTATATCTTTTAGATACCCTCGTGCTCGGGTGCAACTTTCTCAGGAGACAAAAGAAGCTGTCAATATGAATACTTAGTTTTTGTACCTCTTTTCTATTTCATAGCTCCTTCTAAGTACAGCGAGAAAAGGAAAAAGATTTAGAAACCAGCGTTTCGAAATGGCCAAGCTACCACACGCTCCAGCTTTGAACAGCGCCTGGAGGCGGTGCCAAAGTTTTACTTTTCGTTCGCGCCGAGCTGCAACCAGAGACTCATGCCAGGCGGGAGGAAACGAAGCGAGTCAGCAAGGAAGCCAGGGAAGGCCTTGTAGGGTGGGGCCTAAGCGGGGTTCCGCGCTCCCCATTGGTCCGACAGCCCGTTCCTCAAAAGGCGAAGCTTCGAAGGCTGCTTGGATCCGCCTCCAGTTCCCATTCTTGTGAGATGAAAACTTTCTGGCAGCCTCGGTGGGTGGAGGGAAATAAAAAAAAATGTTTAAGATGGCGGAAAATTTAAAAGGTGAGCGAAACTAGCAAGAGCGCGCCGGGCGTTGCGGCGCTAGGCGGCGAGAATGGAATCGAGCGGGAATCGAGAGTTGCCGCAAGGGGAGCAGTCTGTGGCCGCCTCCGCCGCGTTCTCGCGGGCGCGTGGCTGAGGCGGCATTCGGCAACGACCGTTATGGGGGGGGAGGAGGGGGAGGAAAATCGCGCGAGCCGGGGTATGTGGCGCGGCCATTCGGTTTCCACGCGCCGCGAGCGAGTTGAGGTAAACGATCGTGCGGTGAGCTGAGAAAAAGAGAAAAGGATTTATGAGAGAGAAGCGTGGACCCCAACGGACTCGCGCCGCGAAAGTTACTCCACCACGTTGACTTTCTATAGTGATTTTTCTGCTTGTATTTCCGGCAATATTTCCTTACCTCGTTTTTTTTTTTTTTAAAAAAAGAACCGCCTTTTCCCCTAGTTTGCTTCCTATATTTTCCTTCACCTTTTGTCATCTTGTGCTTCCCGTTTCTTAAGCCCAACCTTGTTGCGCGTAGTGCTCCCTTCCCGTCGAAGAGCATTTGTTCTGGAATAAGTTTTCCTCACAGAACGAAGTGACTGGAGGCAATAATAATTTCAAGCTTCTGCCCTGTCAGACTTAATGCTCTTTTCCCTAAAGCATGTTTAGCCTGTTTTTCAGCTGGAAAGGCTTCCAGAATGACTTTCAAATCCATAATGAACAAGACAGACCTGTCTTCGAAAAATCTCATTTTTGTATGAAACTCAGGCTTTAGAAATGAATACATTAATTTATGCAGTGCTGATTGGACTTGTGGATGTGTTGGTTGAAAAGCCACTAATCTCAACATCTATCTGTTGAGTAGACTTAGAACTGAAACCACATGGAGATGTTAAGTGATTTATATAATTTTATTTTTCTTACACTATTTTATTCCATTTATATTCATGCATTTTCTAAGAAACAGCAAATGAGGTATGCACTTCTTGATAAACTTATGTTTGATGTATCATTTTAGTATGGCAATTAGGTCTAGGAGATGTGTATTTTTTAAAATCATCCTTATATTTTGGGACTCCCTCTCTATGGAGATTTAGTCTTATTTTTTTCCTCATGGATGTCAAAGCAGCACTTAAAAGACTTGGCTTTTTTATCTTGCCCAGGATGAAGACATGTTTTCACTGCTGGGATGAATTGGTGGATACATAACTTAATCTTTTTTTTAATCCTTATGTTGCTGTTGAGCTTTTTAAAATTATTTTGTTTAGTGATTTTATTTTTATTGTTTTTCCTTATGATGTTTCTGATAACTGCTCAAGTCTTGGGGAATCAGTGGCAGAAACATATTTAAAATAAATGTAGTGAGTGTGTGTGTATTTACCGTGTTAAATGTGAATTGAATTCTATTTATGAGACATCTCTTAGTAAGCGTAGATTTAGTTTATTTTTTTTTTATTTTTAATTACATTTATATGCCGCCCTTCTCCGGAGACTCAGGGCGGCTTACAGTCTATGGAGCCACCATGCTAGGTGCTCAGCAATAGCCTTCATTCCATTGTATATGCCTGCTTATTACTAGGGCATTTTTTGGCCCCCCCAAGCGGCATTTTTACAAAGTCAGCTTATTGAGTGAAATGACCCTCATCTTGCTTACATTTCAACATATGTACATTTGTGCTGCTGGCACAAGATTGTTCTTTAAAATGCAGTTGTCACTACCAAACTTAGATATGTTGCATTTTATAGCTTGCCCAAGAACTTGGAGTAAATAACGTGTTAGAGGTAATTATAATCAGATCTCACCTTTATCCATCTGAAGTTGTGCTAGCCCTTCATGTAGTGATATTTCCTTTGTAAAAAGAATTAGGATTCTTTAAAATGAAAAACAGCATTTGAATAAAGCAGCTTGATGGTTTTGTAAATTTCATAAATTTTGATAAATATATGTCTTGGTTATTCTAATTCTAGCGCTGAATTTGAACTAGAGTGTTGAAAAGAAATTTCACAAAAATTATTTAAGTTTATCTTATTTTATTTGACAGACTTTCTAGGATATTAGCCCATTTTGGAAATTCCAGTGGGTTGTGAAAACTGTTATGTACAATACAAAGAATAATTCTCTGAAAGAGGTTCCCTAAAAAGATATGCTTTTATTTTAGGTTCTCTCTTTATAAAATGAGAAATAATTCTTTTTGTAGTTTTTAAATATGTTAGGTTATGTACAAAAAAATGACTTGGACATCTAAAGTTTATTATTCTTCAAGATTTTGTTTTTCTTTGAAGATGTTTCACTTCTCATCCAAGAAGCTTCTTCAGCTCTGAGTGGATGGAAGGGAATGGAAAGATTTATCCTTGCAAACAGCTGGTCATTTGCATTCTTTTAGAAAGGCATTAAAGCCACCTGGAGGTTTATCTGTTTCGTCAGGGTTACCTGAATATTGCAAATTGGTGTTGAGCCTTCTTGGATCTGTTGAAAGGACTGTGTTGTAGGGTGGATGTAGATGATGTCATATGATGTCATTCTCAACAGAGGGGGGGATACGACATTATGTATCACCACTCTACAACATGGTTCTTTCAACTGTTCCAAGAAGGCTCAACACCCACCCCATGACAGATAAACCTCCAGGTGATCTCAATGCCTTTCTAAAATAATGCAAATGACCAGCTGTCTGCAAGGACTAAATCTTTCCTTTGGCCACTATCCAGTCAGAGCTGAAAAAGCTTGGATTAGAAACACAGAATCTTCAAAGAAAAACAAGAAATCCAGTTGCCTCTTGAAAAAGCATTGCTGTGAATTCAAAGATGAATAATTGAATACAGCAATCTACAAACATAAGCCTAGCAAGATTTACTTTGTTTAATAAAATTATTTTAAGATTTGGAAATTGAACAATACAAAATCTAGGTGAATTTAAATTCTTAGATTCAAATTATTTAGTTTTTACATTAGAATTGAACACAGCTCATATTGCTTTTATGTCAGTCTATGTCATTTGGGGAGTCATTTTTTTATTATCCCAAACAGCCAAATTACTGCATATCATCATTACATGAATGAATCTACCAATGTCCAGATGTTTCTTAACCCATTTCTATTTTAAAACTGTTTGGTACTGAAAAATTATTGTCACATTAATAGAATATTTTGAAAATATTCTTTCTGCTATTCTCTATATCTTTGTAATATGTGTCTGGCTAAATATAAAGAAGGAATCTTTCCCATAATTATTTTGGTTGGTATGTTTGCAGGATTATTCAGATAACAATATTTTTTGAAAGTAAACTATATTTTAACAGTGACTGTCTACTCTTATCCTCCATAGAGTGTACTGTTTGTTGCAAGTCAACTTGGTCTAATCTCCAGGATCTTTGTCGATTGGAGAAAGTGTGTTGCCCTTCCTTGGGCATTACTAAAAAAAACCTCAGTGATTTTGAAGTAGAATATCTATGTGATTATAAGAAAATCCGGGTGAGTTTCTTGGATTTTCTAATAGTTTTAATCTTATTTCCTTTTATATGACCTAGTCTTCTCCATGTTTCTGTTGACAGTGTATCTGTATTCACATTTTTATAATTTATACTTTTTTTCTGTTCTCTCCCTTTTAATCAGTGTTCTTTTTCTTAAGAAATTGGGAATGATAAAATGGGATGATGGAAATGATATGTAGTGAACCTGGATTATATTTTTGGATTTTTGTTTTAGTGAAGAAATTATAGGAAATGTCGTTTTCTGGGCTTTTCTCTAGGAGAAAATTGTAATGTTACAGATTTAACAGTTTGCTCTGTTATTTTACTCAGGATGAGGAATTCTACCTGGTGAAGTGGCGGGGTTATCCTGATTCAGACAATACCTGGGAGCCCCGAAAGAATTTGCGATGTATCAGTATACTCAAGCAATTCCACAGGGACCTAGAACAGGCATTCATCCGGCGTGGTGGCAAGCTCAAAAAGAATATGCGCTTACTTGATCAAGGAATTTCCAATTATTTGGTTCAGAAGGCCAAACAGAGGCGAGCTTTGCAGCATTGGGAATATGAGCTTAATGCCAAGCGCAACCACAAGGGACGAATTGTGGTAGAAAATGAGGTGGACTTGGATGGCCCCCCCCGGGACTTTGTCTATATCAATGAATATAAAGTTGGGGAGGGTATCACTCTCAACCAGATGGCTGTAGGCTGTGAATGTTCAGACTGTTTGTTAGAAGCAGCAGGAGGATGCTGTCCTGGTGCTTCACACCATAAATTTGCCTATAATGAGTTGGGCCAAGTGAAGATCAAGGCTGGCATGCCCATCTATGAGTGCAATTCTCGCTGCAGCTGTGGTATTGATTGCCCAAACCGTGTAGTACAGAGGGGCATTCGTTATGACCTTTGCATTTTCCGGACAGATAATGGATGTGGCTGGGGTGTACGTACATTGGAGAAGATTCGCAAGCACAGTTTTGTCATGGAATATGTTGGAGAGGTAAGGCTGAGTCAGTATGATACATAAACTTCGTTGATTCAGAATCCAGATGGAATCTGCTCCAAATCATACCAGATAAAAGTAGGTAATAGTTGTATAATTACAATTCTTTATTCAGAGCAGACTGAATCCATACTGTGCTAAACCATGGTTTAACAAATGTGACAATCACATATAAGAGTAATCTTTTAATTTCAGTTTCACATGCATCTGGAAAATGATGTTTGATCTCATAATTTATATGGTTTAACTAATTGGAAAGAAAAGGAAAATTGGTACACAGATCTTGTGTTCAATAATTTGTTACCCAGACATTGGTTTGGTAAAGTTTCTCACTAAAGTCTTATTCTCTTCCCCATTTTGTGTCATGTTTTTGCTGTCCATCTGAAAACTGTTGCATCTGTTTAAGTCAAGAGGTCCTTTTTCTATTGTCAAGTCTATTTATAATATTTAACTTTCCTTTGTCTATTAGATTGCTAATTATGTGCATTTTGTATTTATATTAGTATAAACACTTGTAAGATAGTTTAAGGATCATCATTAAAAGGCATGATCTTTTTTAACTAGGGAAGCTATTACCAACAAATAAAGCTATGCATATTTGAATATTTACTGATTATCTCAAATATGTTAGTAGTGGAAAGCACACCTGATCCTGGTGAGCACTTCAGTAATAGTTGGGAGATATTTTGGAGCCTCCTGCTGGATTTGTAGCATACAGAAGCTTGAATGGATGAAACTGGCACACCAGACCTGTCCAACATAACTTATTCATTTCATTTGAACTGTAAGACTTTGATGATCAAAACAAGGAATTTATACTCTATGGGAATTTGGGAATATGTTCGTGTCTTTGCATTAATCAAAATGATAACACAAACATATTTGGAGTGCATTAGGATATATTCAGCACAGCAAAGCAACTGAAAAAAACCTAGACATCCAAAAATGTAGAGGAATAGTATACGATAAGACTCATAAGCAAAAGTAGACTTTTTATTTTATAGGCTTTAGATTTTTATTTCTTCCATATCATTTCCAGATTATCACATCAGAGGAAGCTGAGAGACGGGGTCAGGTCTATGACCGACAGGGTGCCACTTATCTATTTGACCTGGACTACGTAGAAGATGTATACACAGTAGATGCTGCCTATTATGGCAACATTTCACATTTTGTTAATCACAGTGTAAGTGCACTAATTAATGAAGGGAGCCTTGTACTCAATAATATTCAGGGCAAAATTTGTTTTCATTTTCACTCAACCTGGCATTCTCTGCTTCCAGTGCAACCCCAATCTACAGGTGTATAATGTTTTTATTGAAAATTTGGATGAACGACTGCCACGCATTGCTTTCTTTGCTACTCGATCTATCAGAGCTGGAGAAGAGCTCACCTTTGACTATAATATGCAAGGTAAGAAAGAAGAAATTTGGGAAGAATTTAAGATAACTTGTGATTTGCCATAGTGGATTTAGAAGATAGGATTTATGAAAGAAGTTCCTATTTTCAACTATTCTAAATTCTGGTTGGACTTATTGTTTGCTCTAATACAGTGGTTCTTAACCTGTAGTCCACGTCATGGGGGGTGGTCTGTGAAGGCTTGAAGAAATGTTATGATTTAAATCTTTACTTAAAGTTTGGGGGTCCATGGCCACAAAAGATATTTAAAGGGGCTTTGTGGCGAAGAAAAGATTGAGAAGCACTGCTCTAAAAGATTGTTTCTATGTTATGTGCAAGTTACTTCTGGTTTTGTCTCTTAAAGTAATATATTAAAGAGTTAAAGGAACATTATTATTTCAAGTTTAGTCAATGAATGAATAAGCTTTGTTATCAAATGTAGAGACATCTTTTATGAAATCTGATGCTAGATAAATATCTTCCACAGTGGATCCAGTAAATGCAGAAAGCACAAGGATGGATTCTAATTTTGGCCTTGTGGGAAGTCTGGCTTGTTCACCCAAGAAGCGGATGCGAATTGAGTGTAAATGTGGCACAGAAACTTGTCGAAAATATCTTTTCTAGTTCTTTATTAATTTTTCTTGGAAGATGCCTTGTAAAGCCTGGATTGGAAGTCCAAGCTGGCTGTTGAAAGATTGCAGACAGTGGCTAAGAGTCAGGAACTTACCCACTTGAAGAACAAATAATAAAGCTTAGAACTGCAAGAGGGCAGTAATCCACATTTCTTGTGCTATATAGCACTGACTTGGCTGCTTCTGATTGCCTGATCAGTTTTTTTTATGGAAAACATGGGTGTGGGGCAGTCTCCTCAGTAGGTGGACAGGTTGCTTGACTTTATCTTGCTGCTGAGATGCTTGCTGGAAAAACTACAGCGTAGAACAGAATTCCTTTCATAAGTCTGTGCTTACCTTATCTGAACCTCAACTACAGTTTACTGTTTAAAGCCTAAAATACAAAGACAAGGAACTGGCTAATTTTTCAGGTTTTTCCGAAGGACAAAAATCTTAATTTTCTGTAAGAAGCACTTCCTAGCCACCTTACTGGTAGGTGGGAAATCAAAGCCGTTTTCTTCTCCCTGTGCACAGACTTTGTATTACCTCAGTGTGCCATATGACTGCTGTCCATCTTTACATAATTGCTACTTGAAGTCGCACTTAAAACCCATCATGGAGTGAAGCTCTATGCAACCTGAAAAAGCAACAATGTCGTATTTTTTAATTAATGCATTTGTTTTTAAAGAAAATGTTTTACATTTTTTTAATGGGTTGGGGCAAAAACTAACTTCTGGAGATAGCTGTATTTGGAAGATGTTATGAAGTTCTTGAATTATGACTGCTGAACTGAATTAGTTGTCTGGATTCTTTATTGTGTGTTTTATAACTTACTGTTCCTTTTAAAAAAACAATTTTTCCACTGCAGTAGTAACGTAAAGAGAATAGGCTTTAGAAGCAGCTTTAATCTAACAGTAATGAGAGAAACATGTAATATCAAATCACTTGCTTTTGGGCTTTAGTTTTTATAAACATGAAAGATATTGTAGAGCAGGAACATTTTATATTTGGCACAAGAAAATAAGGGTTTAATTTACTTTAATAATAAATTAGAATAATATAATTGGAAGTGAATTTTTAAGCCATTGAGTCCAAGCCCCTGCTCAGTCCCAAATCAAAATGAAAGCATTCCTAACAAATATCAATTCAATCATTGCTTGCATATATCCAATCAAAGGGAGCCCACCATCTCTCAGGATAAAAGTTTTCATTTTTGAATGCCCTTACCTTTAAGAAGTTTTTCTGACCCTTCAACTGGAAAATGTCTTCTGGTAATTTTAGATCAATTATTTCAGGTCCTTTTTCTTTGGGACAACTAAGAACAGATTATGACCATTTATTAGCATACTCCAAATATCACAAAGGGTAACAATTATAACCATCTGTCACTTTTTTGAAAACTAAACGTTTATTCTTTATTAACACCATGTAGACCTATTTTTACTGCCCTGATTATCTTTATATCTTTTTGCATTTGTTCCAATGTATCTAAACCTTTTAAGTGCACAGAAAAGGATACAGATCTGCACTATTATTTGTGAGATCTGAAAATTATATTCTACTGAAGCAATATGAAATGTTTCCCTTTTGCAGTTACATTACTGATTGATATCAATTCTACTTCTAAGACCCATTTTGCATATACTAATGCTATACCAAGAGCTCCTTATCCTGCTCTGGTGAATTTGAGTTTTCTTAAATAATGACATGTTTTCTATATTATAGAATATTAGCTCTCCCTCCCAATTTCATTTCATTTGTAACTTTGGTGAATGTTCAGTCTATCTCTTTGTTCAAAATAATTGCCAAAATGGTTGATGTGTTCCTGGCTCAGGACTTAACCCTGCAGCCCTCATTTTCTACTTCATTTCTGGATTAGTTTTAAGGACCTGCTGTTAGCCTCCTTAAACACTGCACCAACTTCATACTTATCTAGTGTAATAATAAGAATGTTATGTGAGTTTAAATGCTTTACTGAAATCAAGATATATATGAAATGTTCTCCATTCCCCTATATTATAACTGGATAAAAATATACAAAAAAAACCAACAACCCACCCAACTCAAAATAAGCTCAGTCTGACAAGATTTCTTGAAAAATCTATTCAGGCTTCTGTTGATTACATTAACATGTAATCAACATTCTGTTGATTACATTAACAAAAATGCTGTTTTTGTTTTGAAACATAGTGATAAAACTTTTGCTGTTGAGCCTCTTAGGAAGAAAATAATAAACAAATAAAATGGGATGCTTAAAACTGTTCAAGATGTATTTCCCCTATAGAAGTTAGGGAAAATAAGGATACTAGATCTTTTGAACATTTGTACTTAATGTAAAAAGTACAAAGAAAAACATTTCAGGGATGACCTTTTTTTCAAATGAGAGCCTGGACTTAGCTGTTTAAGCAACTCACCAACTGCATTCAAAAAGAGTAGCAAAATGTGAGTACATGTTAATAGTTTTTTTTACAAATATTAAATATTTGGGTGTAATTTATTATCTGTATTGGAATACAATCATTGTAGAAGTTAGTCACATTTTCCTTATTGGGGTTTATACTTCTTACTTTAAAAAAAATACCTTTGGGAATGATAGTAATGCAGAATTTTCAGCAGAGAAATTAAGGCTGAAATGCCACACTTTTGCAGGGGGTGGTGGTAAAGGGAACTGTTTTAAATAGATGCATTATGTCTACAAGAAGTTCAATATATTTTACAATTTTAATTCATTAAAAGAGGACATGCTGAGAAAAAAACTTGATTTTTGTACTGCTGAAATTCAACAATAGTTTTAGAGCTTGGAGACTATAAGAATTAAATCATGACAGGCATACACCTGCTTACCTTGATTAAAGCAGCATTGTACATATGCATAATCATTAACATACTTTTGTGGTGTATCCAAGTTCACAGAAAATAATCCTTTTCAAAAATGATTTGACCATATTTAAAATAAATACTGATTTCTATTATCTTGGAGCAGTATATTAACAGTTGATGCACAAAAAGGTAATTAGGGAGTTGGACACCTGTATTAAAGTGAAGTTAGAGGAAGAATGAAATATACAGAGGGTTTTAAATCTTAAAAAAAAAAAGCAAAACTAATACTCTGCAAACATTTTGAATTTGAAATGTTTTCATACTTGAAATAGCTTTTTGATGCTATTCTGATCATTCTGCAAAAGTTCCAATTTTGAAACTTCTAGGTTGTTGGAACATCACCAGACTTCTGATAAGGTTAGGATTACTTGTTTAAAATCTCAAACATTTTATATACATATAATCAGAATTAACATTCTTTATGGAATAAAGAAACTTGAATAGATAGCCCCATCTCAGAATTAAAACCCTGAGAGGCAGGATATTTAGGGCAGGCGACTGGGTTTATATAATTCTCTCTATTCTAGAGTTGTACAATATACTGAAATATAAACTAATCAAATAGCCTGGTTTGGTTGAGTCATGGTGACATTAACCATGGCTAAACATAACCAACTTAGCATGTGTGAACACAATCATTAGATTTTTAACACATTGCGTTGTAGAATTTGCTTCCACGAGATATGTGAGAGCTATCATTTTATATTACTTTGAAAAGAAATTGTGCTGTTGTTGAAGATAAATCACCTTTAGTTATAGCAACTTATGCTATCAGCAGACCTTGTGATGTAGTTCTGAGTACATCCTCTCCAACTAAGGGCACCACTGATTTCTTCTTGTGCTTTTTTTTTCTGGTATGTATTATGTACATAAAACATTGTACAGTTGGTCCATTAAGACAGATAAAACAAAGATTATACAGTAACTGTCATGGGGTGAACATTCACCTCAATACAATACTTCTGAAGCAATACACCATTGATGACCCTTCCTCAAATCCCAAGAAAGATAACCAGTCATAATTTAAGTAAGAGCAGTTTAAATGGTAGACCGCAGTTACACTTTATTAGAAATACAGCTGTAATGTTAGAAAAACATACCTTTACCTAAACATACCTAGTTTATTTGAAAGTCTCATGCTACTTTACATTGTTAACTTTATATTTTTTCCGCCTAACATAACTTTCCTTTAGAGCTAAACTTATTTATGCATTTCAGACACCATTACCATGTAATAATCTGTTAATCCTCTCAACTACTCAAAAATCTGTCAATTCTGCCTAATGCCTTGCAATTTCCTTACTACAAAGATGTGACTGGCTTGCATGTCCATGGATACAATCCCCTTAGCTCAATCCATGCTTCTTGACAAGATTACCTAATTGTACTACTATATCTCCCAAATCTATTCCTTTCTGCCAGGTACCTGCCTGAAAAGCCTATGATTAAATACCATTGCAATTTTTTCAGTGACAGTTAATTTACAGAGTTTCTTATGCACAGAACAAAGCCAAAGAAAAATTGTAACAGCCACAATACAGAAAGTTTAATACAACAACCCTCCCTCTTATACACCAGTTTCATGCATGCTGTGAAAGATGTAGCAAAAAAGCATTTTGCAATTTAAGTAGACCCGTTTCAGAACTTCATTTCTAAGAAAACTCATTTCTGTGGTATCAGGAATATGCTAATTATTTTGGTAGATTCCAGAAGGCTTACTAGACATTAAATGCTCTGTTCATATCTGTGGCTTTCATACACAAAGGTTATATTAAGAAAGTACTAAGTCAACTTGTTCTTGAGAAACATGCTAAAGCAAATATCCTACTACATAAATTCTATATTGAAGAGCAGTCTATGCACAAACTTAATGCTACAGAAGTCCATAAATTCAATTAACACAGATTGATTTTCTTCATCTTTGATACCTTTTGTGTTACACTGTAGTGAGTGATACTTTAACCCATGCTGTGCAAACTATGTATTTCCAGGAGGAAATTGAGCACTCTTCATATAGTAAAGTAGTTTCATGCTATCTAGGCAAAGACAGGACTGAAACTAAATTAGGTTTCACATTCTTGAATTAGAAAAGAATCCTTGAAGTCTTAAAACTTTATTATGCCAATTCATAAGCACTTCCTGTAGCACAATTGATCACATTCTCTTTCAGCAAAAGAACAGTAATCTGGATGGTGAAATCCATTAAGCCACAGTGGAATCCTTTGTATGCTATACAAAATCTCCCCAACTGAAAAGGACAAAAGCAGTAGTCTCACTGTATTATGGAAGTATGTGCAGTATGTTCCAGGATGAAGAAGACATAAACCAACAATAGGAAGAAAAATTGGACCTTTTAATCCTCTGTCTGTTGTCCTCATAGCTGCATCTTGTATGTATTTTTCCTTTCACTTATCACAGGAAAATATGCTACTTCTGTTCTCTTTTCCAGACAATCACCATGCCTTTGGCATCACTGGATGCCAAGAGACTTCTAATCGGCAGT